>JAOUQZ010070281.1:2500-17500 GCA_028564935.1 Neosilurus hyrtlii
CGAAGCAGTGGGTTTTCACACTGTGGCACCCACAGAGCCTTTAACACAGGTTGGCCTCGTCTAGCTGATGGATAATTGTTGTGCTTCTAGTCTCAAAGTAGACCTAATAAAGCACACCCAAGCCCTGGAAGTGACCATGCAAACAGTAATGGACTTGGCTTGTGCTAAGACACATGGCTTTGGCTTGATAGTGGACTCATGGCTAATGATGATTGAGTGGTGTGAACAGAAAGCGGGTACCTCCTTAAGAGGATTAATAAATATATCTGACTTAGTGTCTGAAAATCTTCACTGGTCCGTACTGTGAGATGGTGCATGATGTGCTTGTTTTGGCATGCATACAAGATAAGCACATGGAGCTTTGAGAATATTTGCTCTTTTATAGCCAAATCTTTATCCACCATTGTTTCTCAGACACAAACAAGCTCCATCTTTATAGGATTCTGAGGATTTTGCTCAGTCTGAAATTCATTATGTGGGTGATATTCTGTATCTAGTGAGCGCAGCCTTAAAAAAAACAAAAGAAGCTGACTCTAATTGGGAGATTCCATGAACTCTGTTTAAGCATAATATTTCCACACTTTTAGCAAAGTGAAGACATATAAACATAAATGTGTTCACACTCACTCCACCTTCAGCCATCTGCTTGTGGGTTTAAATTCTTCTCTCTAGATGCCCCACAGCAAAAGCCTTTCTGCTCTTTTCCCCTTATTTCCTGCAGCCATGTTTTCAGCCCTGATGCCATTAACAATTTTTAGAAACAATTATGAAATTGGGTGGAAAGAAAGAAGACAGGTTTTAAATTACGAAACACACTGCTTACTGGAATGTGTAAGCCCCTGATAATAAGCATTAAATTTATTACAGAATATTATTTCTCCTATTATTTCTCTTTGACAGATTCTAATAAACATTTGCCAGGGATAGGTTAAAGACAAATATTTTCCTGATCTGAAATGCACTTGACTGTATTAATTAAACAATTGCTTGTTTTAATTAATTAATTCATTAAATAATTTAGTTATCCAATTATCCAACCCAACCATTTGCCAGGGGCACAATGCATGAAATAATGTTTAGAAAATCAAACATCAGAACTGGGAAAAATGTACTCTCAGTGACTTTGACTGTGCTGTGGATGTTAGTACCAGATGGGCCAGTTTGAGTCCTTCAGAAACTGCTGATCTCCTGGGATTTTTTACAAACAACAGCATGTAGAATTTACAGAAACTGGCAAGAAACACAAAAAACATCCAGTGAGCAGCAGCAAGAGACCAGAGAAGAATTGACAGAATCTTTTAAGTTATGATTAGCAGAAAAGCATCTCAGAATCCACAACACACCAAACCTTGGCTACAGGAGCAGACACCCACTTGTGGTTTTACACTGGTTTCCTGCTAGCCAGGAAGTGGAATCCGAGTGGAAGCAGGCGGGAATTGGACAGCTGAAGATAGGAAAAATGTTGACTGGTTTAACAAATCGTAATTTCCGCTGCAGCAGGCAGAGGGTAGGGTCAGAAGTTGGTGTCAACAGCATGAATCAGAGGACCCACCTTGGTTCCTTTTGAGTTTTTTACCTGCCACCTCAGAAAGATTTCCATCACTACTGTTACCTCTGGTTTGCTTAGTTAGAATCTAACTGCACATCTGAATTTCTGTAAAGCTGCTTTGTGCCAATGTATATTAAATGCATGGACCGCATATGGTTCAGCACACAACTGAGCAAAGATCACTATTTCGGTTTCCCAAAGCATGAAAATTGCATACTTTTACGATTTGTTCAGACTTATGGCACTTATGGACTAATGGCACCAAGAGCACAGTGACAGCCATTAAACATCCTATATTTTATATGTAATAAACAATCAAAACATTGGAAGAAATACTGGGTGTGTCTGGGTGTGACATTGATCAGGCCTACCATAATAAGCCACCCATTGCAGCCACTGTGCCATTATTAGATTTCCTACAGTGTCCACTTAAATATTTCTGTTTAGCTAACATCAGAGATCAGTTCTGTTATTTGAGAAGTGATGAGCCACTCTCTTTCTCTGGCTTAGCTAAGCTACACAGTGCTTTCAAACAGAGTGCTCTTGACATGTTAACAAAATCAAAAGCAACTGTATAATTTATTTAAATGAGCCAATTCTTTGCCAGTTTTATCCTTTTATTTTGTGCCAATCCAAATAAACAGATAAGAAATCTAGTTTGCACAGAACTACATTTCTGTACCACAGCAAACTGTGTCCCAGACAGCACACCACTTGGCAAGGAGTGCACTTATGAGGGTGCATGGGCCATTCTACAAAAGTATATAGTAACTGTGGGGTATTTTTGGATGGTGCTTAAAAGAAAGTCGCAAGAGAAATGCTAAAAAATCCCCACAAATGCATACTTACTCATGGTCCAGGAGTCCACTTGCAGTCTTTTGAATAAAAATTCTCTCTCTCTCTCTCTCTCTCTCTCTCTCCCCCTCCCTCCCTCCCAGATTTGTAGGTGGGGCACAAAATCGTTATTCTTTTGCATATTTAGTGGGTTAAAACTAATCCAAATAATATAAAAATATAAGTGTTCATAATGATCATAATTTCCCACTAAAGACCAGAATAGGAGTACTACCTAATTAATAAACATAACAGGGGTATCAACAACTATTTCAGCAAAAGGCATTTTGGTCCGAATTTATGGTGTAACAGTTGAGACTCTAAAGATGGTTAAGACTCAGTGTGCAGGAGGTATTTAACAATGGAGTCCAAGACAGAATCCAATAATCAGAAATCCAATAAACAGGCACAGGTCAAATCCTGGGTAAATCCACAGATCAGAACAATCCATAGAGGAAAGCCAAAGAATAATCAACAAGGCACAGCAAGGGGCAGAACACTGGAACACTAAAGCCCGAAAACATAGATTGTCATCTCACAACTTACCCAACACCTTACCCAACCTAATAAAATGAAAAAGTGTGTAATACTTAAAACAGCATTTGCTCTAGATCTATTAGCATTCAGATACTGTATGTTTGCTTATTAAATATACAATATATACAAAACACACACGCACACACACACTCATTCATTTGTCCTACTAGGGTTATGGGGAAGCTGTAGCCTATCTCAGACAGTTCTGGGCAAAGGCAGGGTACACCCTTGTTTTAGCAAAGAGTAGTATACTTGAAGTTTATTTTATTAAGTATACTTGAGAAATATTTTATTCTATTCGTATTGATGTACTTAGACTTTTCTTTATACTATTCAGTATAAACCAAGTATACTTCACTATACTATTCTGAAATACATAAAATAGTATATAATAAGTAAACTACAAGCATACTGTGTCAGTTTACTTATATATAAAATTAGTATACTTGTAGTACACTTGAATAAACTACTCTTTGCTAAGGGTGAGCAACTTGCCAATCTGTTGCAGGGCCAACATGCACACAACCATTCATGCTCACACCTACAGCCAATTAGCCAAATGTGCACATCTTTTGACTGTGGAATGGAACTGAAGTACCCAGAGGAAACCCACGTTAGCAAGCACAATTATAATATTCAAATGTCCAGGTTGGGTGAGTCTGTGCCCATGATAGCCTCAAATTCCTGTTATTGGCTGAAAGGAGAACTTGACAGGAGTTGAACTTGTGTGATAATGTGGTATTATGTTGTTGTCCATTTACCTCAAGGTGTAATGTTTTGTGCAAGCTGAGATACTTAATCTGCTCACCATGTTTGGAAAAATTATTTGAGTTATTATGTCCTTCCTGGCAGATCAGACTGACCTGGTCATTTTCCTTGACCCCCCTTATCAGTAAGAATTTTTCAGCAATGTTTTCAATGTATTCTGAATTGCCTTGATGGCACAAATATGTATGAATTGTAGTACTGCAACGTAGAAAGCTGAGTGGATAGAATAGATGCATAAATGAACAGATAGTACAGGAGTTCTTATTAGAGTGGATGGTGACTGTATAGCTTAGAACTTGCTAGAATTCTGCTGGCAAAAAACAAGCATAGAGACATATATTCCACACCCCACTTTGTATATCCAACACATAAATAAATTTTAAAAAATTATGTCATTATCTCCATTTTCCATTTTTGAAGTTGAAACAAAATCAGTTTGCTGCAACTGAAGTTAAGTTGTAATTTCTCATCAAAATCTGATAAAAGTCAACAAAAAGTCACTGTCCCCTTAAAATTTCAACTCTTTTCAGTTCCTTCTTTATTCACAGAGTAATGTCAAATCAACATGACCACATCGTCTTCTTTACTTTATTGTAATTTTTTACTTTATTGCTCCATTGGCTTTAGATCAGATAATATAAAATTCACATTGTTTGCTGTACTACAGTTTCAGCCCCAAATGTTGCGTTGCAGTTCACTATAGTAGAACAGTAAAGCAGCTTTTTATGAGCTTTACACGTTCTAACTTTAACATGGCAAAGAAAAGACATGTGTTTATGGAGTCACCCCCCACATTGAATGTGCTGATGTGGGAAATGACAGTATTACACTTATAAGGCCCATGGCAGTGTAAAACAGAAAATAGGCAGAAAGTGAGAGAACGAGAGAACTCTCCTCTCTCCATTCATTTGGAATTGTTGTGTCTATTGTAACTGGACTCTTGCCTGTTGTCCCCAACCCCCCCCCCCCCCCCTTCTTGTCCTCTCTTTCTTCACCCCCTCTCTCTAAAGTTGATGAGAGCAACAGCTGCATCTTTCTAGATTCTCCTGGCCTCATCCTGTCCCGCCTTTTTCCACACCTCCCTTCCTCATCCCCGACTCCTGCTTTAGCTATACAGAACCTGTTTGTCCTTGTCAGTGGCAACACTCACACACACACACACACACACGCGCACACACACACACACACACACACACACACACACACACACCTTGGTAGACACTGTATTTTCAAGTGTAAAATGGGGACCAAATGGGCCACTAAAACACTCCACTACATCTCTTTCACACACATGTACACGCATGCATGCACACACTCACACACAAGACTCTTATTAATTGGTCTGATTGTACAATGTTGCTGTACAATCATACGGTACATTTCTATTTGGCTTAGAACAGCTGTGTGCATGTGTGTGCGTATGGGAGAGAGACAAAAGAAGGAGTAGCATGGCACGTCTCAGGATAGTATCTCTAATTTTAAACCACCTTATGGGGAGAGAGAATAGGAGAGGGGACTGAAAATGGGAGGGGTGTGAAAGAGAGAGGAAATGGTGGACCCTCAGCTGTCCCATTCATGAATAAAGCCACATTTTCACACAGTGAACCTGAAACTAGCTGTGGCCATCACACTGCACAATCCCCCCTTTCTATGAGTCAGACAGAAGTCCTTTTTCACAGTCTGTTGAAGGGAATGTAGCCTCTTTACTCAACACTGTTCTTCTGTATAGAACATCCAAACATGGAATGGAGGATGACTGCTCTGAGCTGGAACCAGTGGTAATCAGAGAGCCTGAATATGAATCTGTGTAAAATGAATCTGTGTAAAAGCGCTGGCATTGTGGGACAGACGTGAGTCATTTTTGACACTGACATTCTCCTTACTGAGTCCATCGACAATTCCAGCATCTCCATCCATGGCGTGTAAGGTTTATGTGCTTTCCTGGGAAAGGAAAGTGAGCGTATGCTATCACTCCCTACTGTGAGAACTCGGCCAATTAGCTCCCGTAGACTACCGGCAGTGGGTGACTTTGGCATCAATCTGGGTTTGAACCTGCGACCTTTAGGTTGATAGTCATGTGCCTTGTCAACCCAAAAAATCAGTTGTGGAGGATGCCTACAACAAAGCACTTGAACAACAACTCAAAACACAAACCGTGGAACTTGAAAAGGTACACTACGTGAAAAGGTACACTATGTGAAAGGGTACACTATGTGAAAGGGTACACTATGTGAAAGGGTACACTATGTGAAAAGACACATGACTACACAGGACTAATCATTATTCGTCACTAAAAAGTGAAGAGCTGCCAACAAGTGTTGGAATACTTAGTTTGACCATTGCAGCTCCCTTTTGGGCACACCCAAGCAAAACCCCATAAACTGGATGACTGGGTCTGTAACAACAAAATCTCTCCCCCACAAGCGCATTCACCATGGCTGAACTACGAGTCTGTCTTTGAAAGATCAAGAACTCCAAAATTCCTGGTCCTGACTATACTCCTCCAAAGATATGGAAAAGCCCATTTTTTCAAAGAGCAACTGCTTCAGTTCTTCAAGGAAACAAACCAGCTGCCTTTTTCCACATGCTGCATCTATCCAAAATCTTAGAAATGTGACCAACGTTTATCAGATCAAAGATCTACTTTAGCTCCTGCTAAACCATGTCTGCCCACTTGAGCCCATTCTTTCAAGAAACCAAAATTGTAACCCACTCCATAACATGGATTATGTAGGAAATTTGACAAACTGAAATATTCATATATTTGGAAAGAGAATTTAATAGGCTTCAAAATGAGGTATAATCCATGATTATAGTACGAAAATTGAGTTGCATCAGGAAATGCTACGCTGGAGAAAATAGCAATTACAGTTACAGGACCAGTCTCTGTCCGCATTTGAAGCTCCTTAATGTCTATAATCTAAATGAATCTGGCTTTCGACCCATAAGTGCGATCTTCCTAGCAACAGATTAGTTCTATTACACCGAGTCGTGTCTGTTTTGAGGCTTCTCATTGGTTTATCATTATATGATTTAAATAATCCTTATGGGATTCTGTAAGTAGGAAGACTATTCTGGTAAGTGAGTATTCTAATAAGTAAATACCCTGAGCAATGACCACAGTTATTTGAAAATCAGCAAAAGTGGATATTCCCATTGTTTTACAACAACTTGGACATAGAACCCTTTCTTAAATAAGCATTTTTACATGAAGAGATTGTGTTTATGGATATTTGAACTTGTTCATGGTGAAAAATTATGCTTTGAATGATGCATTTTTTGGCAATTTCACATTTTCATGTAGGTATGCCATTTTCAACTTACTTTGGCTCCCACTCAAAACACAACCTTGCAACTTAATCCGTTGGATTAAACTGCTGGAGCGGGTCACAATTGGGTTTGTATTGGAAGATCCACTCTTCCACCGATACCTGCACTAAGAAGGATAATTAAAGAGCTGTACGCATCAAAGAGAAAAGCCACCATTATCTGCGTAGACCTCTTGAAAGTGTTTGATAGTGTGAGCAGAGAGTTAATGATGTGCATTCTCCTCAACCATGGAATATCAAAACCAATAATAAAGGACATTGCAGTGATATACAACAACCTTTCCTGTGACGTTGACACCCCAGATGGCCCAACAAAGGAATTCTCAAAAACAGCTGGCATATACGAAGATTACATACTCACCCATTTTCTTTTCTTTATCATTGGGATATTCTTATGCAATCAGTAGATAAAATTAAATCTAAAGGTCTCAACACTGGGAGAAGAGTTGGAAGGCAGAGCTGTACATTGCCTCATATATTGACAAAAGCAGAAAAGACTTTTTGTCAAGGAAAGCCCAAGCATGGGTTGCCTGGAACAAGCTTCATTGCATATGGCAATCCAATATCTTAAAAAGCACCAAGTTTTGCCTCTTCCGAGCCTTCATCAAATGTGTCCTACTGTATGGCACAAAAACCTGGACCAATAAGGAGATGAAAAAAAGTCTCAATGGCACATAAACAAGATTATCGTGCAAAACCTCTCCTGGAAGGACCATCTAAAATGCAATCCCACACATCTCCATTACCCACTTTCACAGTGGAGAGCATACTTTGCTGGCCACTATTTCGGGGCTTAAGACCAGCTACTCTCTATTACGATCCTCTGGAGACAGCCTATCCAAATAGAAGATGCAGGCCTTTCGCTTCCCCTGATACCATCTACAGAGACACCGAGCTCACCCATGACAAACTAAAAGGGTGGACTAAAAAGTTCACAGGCAGTGCCAGTGTGCTTGGGGTATTCATATTTTTGACACACTATGCTATACAGTATGTTACACCAAAACACTGGTGTATGTAATGCCTCTGTAGCTGTTTCCACATATGATCCAGAATTGCATGTTTAGACATGTAGCATTCATTCAGATATTTTCCATGTCAGTTGCATTCTTACATCCTTGAGATATTCCGTTTGGCTTCGGTGAAGTGTGGGGTCTGGGTAAAGCAAGCAGAAGTGATCTGGGGGGTGGGGCAGGTTCAGCTCAGTTTACTAGAAAAATATTACAGATTGAAAGGTTTGTTTCCACCAACCACACACCAAAATGAAAACCCAAATTGGAAACATTTGGAAACCCAAATGGTAAAAATATCGAATGCATTCACAGCCAAAATTTATATATGCAATTAAGTTAGATTAATTAGTCACAGAGCATGTGCTTAATTAAATATTTTTTTAACCACTTAACAGTCCTAATATTGTATGATAAGTAAAAGCAGCTTGTCATGACAAAGGATAAAATATTTTATATTACACGTTAAGCCAGTGATCAGCAGTACTTACCATTCTGAGACTTTTTAAATGAATCTTTGTTAGTGGGGATTTTCAGGATGTTTACTTTCAGCATCTGGATCGGATTCGGGGTCATATTTCAAATTTCAAATGTTGCCGTTTTTAAAATGACGTGGAAATATGTTACTTTCTTCATCTACTGTTTACTAACACAATCGCAGTGGGGTTCTGTAGCTTCTGGATGAAAGGCGACCAATCAGGGAAGAGTAGGCGGAAAGTCGGAGGTGGAGTCGCAAGACCATAAATGGCAAGTGCACTTAAAATAATCTTTACTGAGGAGGTGAGGAAGCAGCATGAAGGTTTATGGATTCGGGACAGAATAGAATACTTTGGTGCTTCACTGGTGTCTGAAATTAAAAATAAAGGTCTGAGTATCTGATCTTTAAAAACTGACTGGTCAGGGTAGTGGTCCCCTCATCTTCTTAATTTGGTCTGTGCCACTTTTCTCCAACCAACTACCTCTCCCTTATTACATAATACATGTATTATATGTGACACATGAAGTGAGCCACCCACATAACTTTGAACTTCTGTTCATGTCGCATCACAGGGTAGTGAATACACTCAGAGAAATATCAGCATTCTTATGCATTCATGTGCTAAATGATGTCCATGATTGTCTAGTGGACTGAGTATGTCCCTCTTGCCCACAGATTATTGCCAATCAGCTCTATGCACTTAAAGTCTCAGACCAGTGGCAGCTGCGCTAAGACTATAGGGAAAGCTTGCTCTTAAATGTCAAATAAAAAGATTTCCTCCAATCTGTGCATTTGTATTTACATTAATAATACAAAGAGAGTGCTAGAACACATTCAATGCCATGGCTACTCCATTCGGAATCAGCAATAATTTATGCTGGGTCATCTAATGTGATTTTTTTTTCTCAAGCACATCCCAGTGGTTGTGTGATCAATTAATACTTATAGAAACGCAGCTTCAATGAAGTACTATAGAAAACACCAGAAAATACTCTGCGTCCAGCACGGCAAAGCTAGATGTTTATTGGACCAAATGCTTGAAAAACATCATTTTCACGGACGCTCAGCATCTCTGGGGCTCTATGAGAAGTAGGCAAGTCAGGAGCCTGGGGTGCCGCATGATAATTGGACGAACTGTCAAAGTAGCCGGGACCTCTTTTTGATTGACATCAGCATCGAAGCTGCCAGGATTAAGGGCTTTTTAGCAAGTAAGCGCTGCTTATAGTCTGTTTTTGTTAACAAATTTTGGGAACTATTTTAATTAGTATTT
Source organism: Neosilurus hyrtlii (assembly GCA_028564935.1). Taxonomy (NCBI): domain Eukaryota; kingdom Metazoa; phylum Chordata; class Actinopteri; order Siluriformes; family Plotosidae; genus Neosilurus; species Neosilurus hyrtlii. Next base: position 12,276 of record JAOUQZ010070281.1, read on the forward strand.
GTATCCTATTGGAAATAAAAACATAAATATAATATTCTTGAGTCTTCTCCTTGTTTTAGTTCAGCAATGTTCATTAATTTAGTTAAGTTTGTTAGCTAGCTGTACGTAATGGTAAAATTGTGAGAGACAGAATTACACCGCAGGGCAGATCAACGTCCAAGATTGATTAAGTTTATACTTTAACTGTGTTTTGGGGATCTGGCTCACTTTCACATGGCTTAAATAAGAATTTACGTATAAATAACATGATGTAATAATTGACAATTGAATAATTGCCACTTGGATGTGTTTTAATTACACTTTATTCCATCATTTCAGCTTCCATTTAGTGAGATAATTGTCAGCTGATAGTTTTCTTACAAAAACACAAGGTGCTGAAGAGTTGTTAAAAAGCAAACTTACACTTTTAAAATAAATAAGAAAGTTTTCCGATTTAAAAAACAAGAATGAGATGCATCAGATCATTGTTCTGTCCTACTGTCTTAGGCACTTGGAAAACAATGCATTCGAGCTCCGATTGCGATTTCCTGATTGGGATTAATAAAGTATGTTTGTATGTATGTATGTATGTATGTATGTATCTATCTATCAATCATTTGCACACTTTATGTGTGTGTTATCCTTGACATAGATAGATGAAATATTGCCACAGTTTGACAGAACTCTTGTATACATGATTACAACATTCAGGACTTTTCCCAGCGATTTGTTTTAATAAAAGTGCTGTCGAGTCATGGTATTATGTATTCCTCAGGCAAATAGCTGCATATATTTTGTTAGGTTGGTGTGTTTTATTAGCTGTGTTTTGTATATTCCAGGTTTTTTTTGTGTCTGGGGACCAGTGGACCCTGAATTTACTTTGCCTTCCTGTATACCTACAAATCTCTAAATTTGTTATATATATATTAATGATAAAGAAAACTTGCTACCTGTGCCCTCGGGAGGCAGACAGGAAGACCTGTGCTGACTGCAGCAATGGAGTACTGACTGCAGCAACAATATATGTCAAGAACACTCTAACAACAATGTGATTTGCACATTTTCTGTATTCCCTGATTTTTGGACATCAAAACGGCGATGTTTCTTCATACGAATATGAAGAAGCATCGCCATTTTGATTTACAAAAGTCAGGGAATACAGAAAATGTGATAATACAGAAAATTTTTAATCAGCACTCATTTGGCAATAAAATGTTTTTTATTTAATTGGAAAATATATGAAAACAAACCATAAAATGTATATAGTGATCACTAACCAAGAATATTCATGTTAACTTTCATGGGGTCCAATGGACCCCAAAAGACCTCTAATGTAGCTACAAAGTCCTGAATTGGGTAAATATGATCTTAAGTCACTTTATTCCAAATATCACAAATCATGCTTCCAGAAGCCTCTTTCTGGAATCTGCCATGTGATTTACTTTACAACAAAGGCTTGGGAAATCATGAGTGGGGAGTTATACCTATGCCCCTTAACAGAGATAAAGGGAAACACAGCATCTAACCTGGTGTCGGGATGACTGACCAGCTCTCGCAGTTGCAGCTCTGGTGCTTATTCATAATGATAAGCTTAATGTAAAGAAAGGCGGTGCTCCTGATAGATGTCTTTAGTGATATGTGTCTGAGGCTAAAAAAAAACAATAAAAGTAGAATAAACAGCTTCTGATTCTGATCAGCTTCGGCCCTGGATGAAATAAATAAATAAGTCTCTCATGCGTTTCCCGACTAGAGTCTGGAGCAAAAGCATTATTAATAATGATAATCTAATTTTTTATGGCTGCACACCATTATGCAAGTTACCAATAAATAAAAGCCAGCTGTCAACTATCAACTCAGTGATGTGGCAGCCTTATTTGCTTTCTTGTGTTGGGAACCGGACAGGACCATTCAATTCATGTTCCATGCCTTTGGTGCTCCGCTCAGGAGCTCCCCTACAAAGAAGGTAGAAGACCTTTGACAAAAATGAGAACAGACTATTCATTCATTCATTTTCTGAACCGCTTAATCCTAATTAGGGTCGCAGGGAGGCTGGCACCCATCTCAGCTGACTCTGGGCGAGGACAGAGTACACCCTGGATAGCTCGCCAGGCCATCGCAGGGCAGAAACATGCTGACAGCAATCCAGCCTACTCTTTTTGAAAGTCGACAGTGGTTCTTTTACATGCCTCTCACCACAAACAGTGAGAATCATGGCTGGCCTTAGATAATCCAGTTAGTTGCACGGGGAACAACAGAACAAATTACAAAATCATTTTGTTCTCCAGCAAGTTGTGGGGTCTGATATGAACATTTGATTATACAAATCGTAAGATCTTACTGTCTGTGCTAAATTAATTTATCCATAACCCAAGACAAATACAGATAACACCTACTCAGCATAAACTTTTTAAATTTTTTTTATTTTTTAAGCCGAAGTGCTTTATTGGCTGAATTTGCTACCAGCTGCCATTGACACTGACCTATGCCAAAAATGCCTTAATAACCTTGCTACCATCCTGGGGGGATATTTCAGGTATGTGGTTTAGTGAAAACTTGAGAGTTAGTGAACACAGAGTAAGGACTAAACCTCCTTACAGAAGACCCCTGTGGCTTCATTCTCCTAGAAAACCTAGCAGGGTATACAAACTGGAAGTTGATCTGCTAGTTTACGAGAACCTGGAAGACAAGTGTGCATGGGGAGTATTTTGCTCGCTTGGACTCCGGAACACGGATGGCTTTGACTTTTGGGATACAAAAAACCCCCAAACCTTTACACCATGGAACTAAAGGCACTAACATGGTGGGCCCTGTCTTGCTGCAGCTGCACGGGCTTTCGACAGTTACGGACATTCTTACCATAATACGCCATCTAGGATCGTAGATTTAGTCCGCACTCAGAGGAACACAGAATACAAACATCAACAGCTGCTTGATTTGCGACAGTCCAGCAACTTTGGCTGTGAAGACATGACAACTCTGGAGCGTTTACGCAGCCTTGAAGTGCTACGACACCTAGACCCAGTAGCCTGCAGTGCAGCAGATTCGTCAAGCAGCAATGGCCGACAGCAGGATAAGTGGAGGCAGTGTGTCCGTAGGCGGAAGCCTGACTGTTGGGGAGGGCTAACAGTTAAGCTAAAAGCTAACCCACACAGAACGCCACTCCCATCCATCCTCCTCTCCAACATCCGCTCCCTTGAGACTAAAATAGATCTTCTCCAGCTGGACTTAACATCTAAACAGGAATTAAGAAACTGTTGCGCCATCATTCTGACAGAAACCTGGCAAAACTCATCAATTCCTGATAACGCAGTTATTATCGAGAGGCTAGCTACATTCCTCGCCGACAGGAGCAGCACACTAAGCGGTAAATCCAGAGGTGGCGGCTTCTGTATTTACATCAACAACAACTGGTGTAAAAATGCTACAACTGTCATCAGTCTCCGCTCACAGGACATTAAGCTCTTGACTGTGAACTGCAAAACCGTTTGAACTACCCAGGGAGTTTACTGGTGTTATCATCACAACTGTGTACGTGGCCCCCAGCGCTAACCCCAAGGATGCTATGAGTGTTCTTTGCCGAATCATCAGCGAGATGCAAACTTCTCACAGTGAGGGCATCTTTGTTGTTGCTGGCGATTTTAACTAAGCAAACATAAAAATCAGTACTTCCTCATTTTCACCAGCATGTAGACTTTGCAACTAGGGGAATGAACACTTTAGACAAAGCCCACACCAATGCTGCGGATGCATTCAAGGCAGCCCCCTGCCCCCACAACGGCTCGTCTGACCACTTATCTGTTATGCTAATTCCAGCATACAAGCTCCTGTTGATCTGGGGAAAACCCACCGTTAGGCAGGTGAGAAAATAGTCTGAGGGGGCTATGGAGGCATTACATGACTGTTTTGAGTGCACAGAGTGGAACATGTTCAAAGAGGCAGCAACATACAATAACCAAACTGATATTGATGAGTATGCCATGTCTGTGTCAGCATATATCAACAAATGCATGGAGGATGACAGTGTCATAAAAATATCATCACCAGGGCAACCAAAAACCTTGGATGTCTGTGGAGGTACGCTGAATGCTGAAGGCTCGGAACTCAGCCTTTACGTCTGGTGATAAGGAGGCACTGAATACGGCCAGAGCCAATCTAAACCGTGCCATCTGGCTTTCTAAACGTACTTACAATCAGAAAATACAAGACTTTTTCAATGACCCTACAAACACAAGGAGAATGTGGCATGGCTTACGGTCAATCACTAGCTACAAGCCTGCCCCTCCTGTGTGCAGTAATGACACTGACTTCCTCAATAACCTGAACAAAATTTTTGGAAGGTTTGAGGCACTAAATAGTACCTCATCAGAGATGACAACGACCTGGCCTACAGAGAGCAGGTGGAGCAGCTGGTGAGATGGTGTGAAGTCAACAACCTGATCCTGAACTTTGTCAAGACCAAAGAGATCATCATGGACTTTCGGAAGATCCAGCCCAACCACGCTCCTCTCCTCATTAACAACACAGCCGTGGGGGTGGTCAGCAGCACCAGGTTCTTGGGGGTGAACAACACAGATGACCTCACTTAGCCTGTGAACACTGCGGCTCTTGTTAAGAGGGCACAGCAGTGCCTGCACTTCCTGAGACGGATGAAGAGAGCCCACCTGCCCCTGCCCATCCTGACTGCATTCTACAGGAGTACTGTAGAGAGAATGCTCACTAACCGCATCTATGTGTGGTGTGGAGGATGCACTGCTGCTGACTGGAGGAATGTGAGGAGAGTGTTGAGGACAGCTGAGAAAATCATCGGGACTCTCTTCCTTCTGTGCAGGACATTGCCCCTCAGCGCTGTTTGTCCCAGGCCAGAAACATCATCAAGGATGCCTCATACCCTCACCATGGACCTTTTTCACTTCTGCCCTCCGGAAGAAGATTCTGCAGCATCCGGTGCAGAACCACTAGGTTCCGGAATAGTTTTTCCCCCAGGCCATCAGACTCTTAAATTCATAGACTTTACTATTCTACTGCACTACTGACTTTTTTAAACTGTAACTTATTGCATTTTCCAATTGCAAAATGTATTATTTATTTATTTTTTATACTGTAGAGAGCAAATGGAAACAACATATTGTTCTGTATACCCTAGTATATTGAATAACAATAAAGTAAGTCTAAGTCTAAGTCTAAGTCTGAGTCACTGATGAATGAATCTGAATGGACTGAAATGTCTCAATTCCAACACACACACA
>JAOUQZ010070320.1:0-18618 GCA_028564935.1 Neosilurus hyrtlii
GAGTTGTTAATTCCATATATTGTTTTTTTGTTGTTTAGAGCCAGTTAGCACTGTGCTTACTGATTACCATACCCCTAGCTGGTTAGCATGGAGCTAGCTTTTTAGCTGAAGGCCTGTATTCAGATAAATTTGCAGTTGGTGGGAAATAATCTAATTCTTGAAAATAAAACAAATACTTCCATTCCAAATGATGTTCATTTTTCTGGAATTAGTTTTGGATCAGTGGTAAATCCAAAAAAAAAATTGCTAACGTTGAACTCGCAGTATATGAGCTGATTATCTTAGGAGTAGTTTAACCAATCGAAGGGCATGACTGTCAATATCTAGTGACCTAAGATAAAAGAAATAATTATGGATATTCCAATCATGTCGTTGTTTAAAAGGTGTTGAGATGTTTCTGTACCTTCTCACGCATACAAGTAGATTACTTGAGCCTCAATCTCTTTGTTTCGGAGATGCTGTTTTAACACCACCTCTCTTTTAGTCCCAGCAGGAGATAGAGGAAGAGCGGCAGAAGGTGAACACCTCGATTCTGGCCCTGGAAGAGGAGCTGGAGAGTTACAAGACACAGGAAGAGCACTGGAAGGAGCAGATCAGCTCAGTCAAACAGGAGTGAGCTCAACACACACACATCACCCGTTTATCCTCACCCACGTTATTAAGTGTCTCTTTAAGGGTCATTTTTCCGAAAACTTAGCAGAAATGTCCACAGGTATCAGACAGCTATCATCAGAGGGGTTTATCACTTCATACAAACTTCATTATTAATATTTTACTAACACACTAAAGCAGAATAAATAAGATAAATATCGAATATGTAGACAAAACTGGGGTTATAATACTGTCCTGCTGTGAGTATAGTATTTTAATATTTAGTAATGTATCATTGTATTATTTTATATTGAGTTTGTTTGTGCATGGAACCTGCAGAGCCGAGCTCTCGGTCAGGTTTGTGAGCCTGATGTTCATTATATAGGTTAGATTGCTGTAGCACGGTGACAAGAAATTTTTACTGGAACGTAACGTGGTGGTCTGTGAGTCGAGAGTTCCCCCTACTTTAACCCTGCAGTCACATGGGAAGTGGTTCCACACCAGCAGAACAGCTTGTGTTGTTAGTGAATAGGATTTGAACGAGATGTTCATGTACCTGTAAATTTATTAAGAATTGATTCAGATTTGTATTATTTTTAGTGGAAGTGTTAATTCAATATTTTATAATATTTATTAGTTTTTTCTCCAGATACAGATCCTGATATAATTTATGTACAAAATGCACAACTGAGAGTTCAACTCAATATTTATCAAAGGTGTTTTTTGTGTTCTTTTTTTAAACCCATGTTATCATATGTAAACATACTCATCGGTTGGGCGAATGAGAACACAACGCCCCACTCCTCTGTACGGCTAAAAGTTTCTCTCCGGTGTCTGTTAGACTCAGAGAAAGGTATAAAATCCCCATTAGCTTTTATTTATAAAACAGCTGTATACTGCAGTCTTAATAAAAAGGACCAACATCCTGTCCATGTTCTTTAGCCTGTTTCATGTGCAGCAGCTATTAGAGAGTAATTACTCCCAGCAGTCATGTTCCTCACGGGTTTCTCTGGTTAATGTGAAACTTGGGACTGTCACGAGATCAGGGAGCTCATACAGATCACAGTCAGGAATCTGCAGATAAATTCCAGAAGGAATGATGTCGGTGTAATGAAGTAGATCTGTTATAAATGGTTTATAATCTATAGCGATCATTTTACAGGAGTTCTCTGAGTTTGTGATGTCTTTTAAATGCTCTGCTCATTTATGTGCTTTTGTTTTCATAATTATTATTACTATTATTTGTTTCCCTCATGAATGACTTCACCTGTGGTTTCTGTTTGCCAGGCGCGGGCAGCACAGCGCGTTTAAGAAGTGAGAGAGATCTCTAGCTTTACCGAAGGGCCTCGAAATACTTCAAGAAGCAATATCTAACCATTTCCTGTCTTTTAAATAATAATAAACTTTTAATTAATAATCAGATGCATCAGTAAATATCTAAATTATCAGAACTATTAATAAATTAAATCACGATGAACATTCTTCTTCTCCTTCTTCTTATTATTATTATTAAAACAGGAAATGCTGCAGTGCTTTATATTAAGGTTCTTTTAACAAAGATTATTTACTGCATTAGTAAACATTAACAAACAATAAACTTTAGAATTAGTAAAATACACATAATGTGTAGAATGAATTTATATATTTATATAGGCATCACCGTGCTCGTCCGTCCCTCCACCCGTCTGTCCATGGAAGGTTGAAGTGTAAGTCCATCTCCTCCTAAACCGCTGGATGAATTCTGATGAAACAGTTGTAGTGAACCACCTGAAGTAAAGTAATCAAGGTCTGATGTTTTGAAGGGGAAATAATTCAGTTTATTCAATTCTATATTGTATAATATGTAAACTCATGGGAGGATTTTGATGAAACTCCAAGGCATTTAGATCATGTTGCAGGTGGTGGGTTTTACTCACAGTTCTAGTTTATCTTATCCGATGTCAGTGATGAATAAATTGACTCCTTAAATAATTCCACGAATTCCCTGTTGGCTTTCCATCAATCAGAAAAGAGAAAATCTTTTAAATGAATAATAATGGGTTATTATCACTTAAGAAATATATTAATAATAACATTTATGAGAAAATGCAATGTTTGTCACATCCTTCACAATCCTTGAAATTTGACAAAATGTCATCTCAACAAATACGAAGAACTCTATAGAACACACCCTTCACTTTTTTGATTGAAGACGCTGTAATGGAGCTTGTACAACCGCTGTCAAGCTTTTAAAACGTAAAAATGTACTATATATGAAAACATTTATTCACCGCAGGCCTCAATGTTCCAAAGCGGGAACAATCCCACAACATCCACCTTGCCTCTGGTGAATATTTATTATTATTATTATTCTGTTCTGATCATGAACAGAATGAGTCGTATTAAATGCAGGTGTGTGTTGTTAATATGTGTATATATGGAACGTACTTTGGTTACTGTGTTATTATTACTGATGGTTTATTTATGTTAAAGATTACACTCATGGTTAACGTTAAGGTCAATTGATGCAGTAAATTAAAAATGAACCTTAAAATAAAGTGTTTGCGGAAATGCTACGTATTGCTTCCTTGAATCAAGAGCTACAACTCGTAATACAACCTGGGGCTTCATCACTTTCAACCTGATCCCATAAACAGTTCTGTCCTCAATCAAACTACTGATACATGAACAAAAGAGTACAAAAGAAACATGTCCTGATTTACTTAAAACTCAACAATTATAATGATGTAATGGATTAATTCAGGGGATCATCCAATCATGTTCGAACTAACCGTGCTAATCTGATTTATTTCAGGTGGTATTTATGCTAACATGGTGGCTCTTTATTACAAACATTACCATTAAATAGGATTCTGTACTGGGGTGTGTGTGGTTGTGGTAATATTTGTATGTGTGGGGATGATTGTGGTTGTGTGTGTGTGTGTGTGTGTGTGTGTGTGTGTGTGTGTGTGTGTGTGTGTGTGTGTTTGGTAGGGTGTGTGTTGCGGTAGTGTGTATGGTTATGTGTGTGGTGGGGGGGTAGTGTTGAGTGTGTTTGTGGTTGTGTGGTAGTTGTGTGTGGGTTTGTAGTATCTGTGTGTGGGGGGGTAGTGTGTTGTGAGTATGTGTTTTTGGTTGTGTGTGTGGTAGTAGTTGAGTGGGTGGTTGTGTGTATGGAAGTGTGGTTGTGTGGAGGTTTGTGTGTGTGTGCTTGAGAGTGTGGTTGTGTATGGTTTTGTGTGTGATAGTGTGGTTGTGTGTGTGTTTGTGTGTGAGTGTGATAATGTGTTTGAGTATGGTTGTGTTTGTGTGTGATGGTGTGGGTGTGTGTGTGTGTGTGTGGTTGTGTGTGTGTGTGTGTGTGTGTGTGTGTGTGTGTGTGTGTGTGTGTTTGTGAAATATAATGGTGAATCATTTCCTTGTCCAGACTGCTGCAGGCTCAGCAGGAGAAGAAGAATCTGGAGGAGAAGCTGCTTGTCCTGAAGAAGGAGGTGGATGAAACAAACCCGCGCTCATCCGCCCAGGTAACACGTGCAGCATGGATTTAATTACTGAAACACTTTACATTTAATAGATAGATATGTTCTGTATTTAGTCTCCAGTCTTTATGAGATACAGTTATAATATAAATCCCCTCTTGTAGGTGTGAAGAGTCTGGTTGTTAATAGTGTGGATCTAGTCCTCAGAGCCAGGAGCCATTTTCTTACTGACTTTCTCGGGGAGGAGGCACATAGATAGCAAATAAGACAGAAAGGCTGTATCCTACTGACACCACTGTTGGGTGGTGGAACTGTTGGTGCTGCCTCACTCTCGGATACAGATTACAACAAGTCCTGACAGCTCAGGGTCGCCGTAGTGCTTCACTGTGAATTCTACTAACCAACTAACCAAGATGACGGACAGGCGAAAGCGTCTTATCTGTATTGTGTGATATCTACGAAGAGGAACATTGATGCCAGTCATGCCATATAATTATTCATCTTATCTGATGTGTAGTAATGGATTATTCAGCAGAAGAATATCAAGAATTCGCTTGTGGCTTTCCACCAATCAGAAGCGAGGACATATTTTAAATGAATAATTATATTATTTAAAATCATGGCTAGATTCACTGCATGGTTTGAAAGTCATGTTTATTTTGACCCTATGTGGTCAAAAGTTTGCAAATATCAGACCCATATGTATATGTAGAACTTCTCGTTCCAGATTTATTCCTCTGTGCTCCCTCTTATAATAATCTCCACTCTTCTGGGACAGATTTACACTAGATTTTGGGCCATGGCTGTTGGATTAGTGAGGAGGTCAGACACTGCTTGGGATATTGAGCAGGTCTGGGGTGAACGCAGTGTTCCAGTTCATCCTACTCAAACAGTGTTTGGGTTTCTTTATGTATTTTCACACTAGGCTCAGCTGCCGTGTACAACACCCGAGAATGATGACATGATGACATGATGACACAGTGTAGTGCGTGGCTCTCACTGTACCTGAGCGCACTCCTTCTAACTTGTCCAAGTAAACCATATCCAAGGACATTGCACAGTGAATGGAAATTGTAGTCGGCTTCTCTACATTTAGATGCCTTCAACTTTTGGATAAAAACAAACAAATGGGTGTGTTGGTCAGGCCTGTGATCTGCAGATGAAGAAATCAAAGCAGAATACAGTAGATTCAGGTACAGATCAGATTTAGATTGAGGTAGTCTCATATAAACTAAATAAACCTGTGATATGAATAACACGGACTTTACCTCACTGACTGAGGAAGAAAGTACACAGCACTCAACTCGGGTAGCTAATAATTAGCTGCAAACAATTAATATTGAGGCATCAGTGTGTATTTTCTGTACTTCTGTTGCTTGAAATTAGGAAAGTGGAAATTCCTGGCATTAAAGTGAAATGAAAGGAAAGCTTTCCAAACTCTCCTGTTACACATGAACATGCGTGTATTGTCATCATCAGGTGGATTTTACTTCAAAGTTTCAATCTGCTAACATCCGTTTGATATTTTGCATTAGCCAATGGCGGACTGCCATTCGGAGTCTGTTTCACTCTCGCAAATGCGCAACATCATGAGAATAGGATGTGAATTCCTCAGTTCATATAAAGCAAGATAATGGCAAAAATAACAGTATACAGATATTAAACTAACAAATTGGATATAAAGTAGTGAATTTCTGAATAGAATAAAACTAGGCACATTTACACATAATACAAGCTTTCACTTACATACATCAGACAAGTGTCCACTCATTTATAGTGTCCCACTGTTCATTCATATGCAAAATACTTCCATATTTACCATCTCATATACATGAATCACATGCAACTTTTTGCAGTACAGTGTTGCCCCATGTGCTGATTGATTACTTAATTTATTCTTCTCGAAGAAGGTTGTAATATCAATAGGGCATTCTGATATACAAAGACTTGTATGCAAGCTCGTAAGTTCGGCTTTAATTTCAGTTTAAGATACTAAAGTTCATAAGTGATATTTGACTGTAGGTCATTTCTAATAAATATTATTCATGTTCTATTTTCATAATTAAATGAGGATCTTGTGTCATTATGGTCAGGAGCTACAGCGATGTCTTGATGATCTAAAACAAGCACGTGTAACAATCGAAGAGCAGAAAGCCGACTTGGAGGAGAAAGCGGAGGAGCTCCGTTCCCTGAAAAGAACTAGTCAAATAAAAGAACAGGAGCTCCAGGCTGAGATTGACAGATTGATGGTCCAATCAGAGAAGGACAAACAGGAGCTTTCTAAACTGCTCGAGAAGACAGAGCAGGTTGGTGCTTTTATTGACCTCACACAAGAACATATGTTGGATTTTAACTTTAAGATTTAATTAAAGTACAGTTGTTTAGAAAACTTTTTTCATTTTATTTGTAAATGTGAGTTTATATTTAGTTATCTTTTAGTTATGGCGTAGGTGTTTGTAGTATAGTGTATGAGGTTCGATGCAGTGACGCTCAGCATAATATAATAAATAGATATTTATAAATATGGCAGATAGCAGGTATATTAACAGGAATGTAGGGATATAGGTCTTCTGCAAATAAATCCAAGGTCTATTGCTCCGAATGTTCCTGGTTGAGGGCCCGAATGGCCCGTGTGAAGACCCTCTGGCAGAACAGGGCTTTCAAATTGTTTTTGAGTAGCAGGAGAACCATTTAATGTAGCAGGAACCACTGTCCTCATGATGTCTCCATTAATATTGACCAACTTAAAAATGACACAACAAGGCAACAGTGAATCCATCATGGGAAATTGATGAACACACGTGACTCTGCAGTGGCTGTGTGTGTGAATTAATCTTATTCAGTATATTGTATTAAACCTGCCCTTAAAATGTAATTAAAACCAATCTTAGTGCTTTCTTTCTTTATTACCTTTTATGCTTTTTTTTTCTCTGTATATTTTACCCGTAAACTCCAATTGATTGTCTCGAGTTCAGTGGGTCCAGTTGAATTAAGTGCATCAGCTATGGCTTGTTGGACAGCCACTATTTAGCCTGCACTATTGAGTTGACATCAGCTGGGTGAAATCCCAGGATAGGTCGCTTAAAGCTGATGAAAGTCACAACACAATCTTTTTGTTCTCAGGCCTCTGAGGCCATCAAGCACAAATAACGGACATCACATGTAGGTAGTCCTATACTGGCTCACTTGGTATGAGTAGAATAAGGGATAAAACGCAGAATAAGGGATAAAACATGTGTTTGAGAAAACCTGTGCCTTCCTCCACGATGTGTTCATTCCATGTCAGATTGGTGCATAATTACATGGAAAAGGTTTTTATTAATTAAAGCTGGGGATTTATTATCACTTTTGGATGCATGTAACAGACTAGATCAGCTTACCAGCTCACGCTGAAAAGGAAAATCCCGTATTATGTCAGAGGAGAGATTATGTGGGAAATCCATGTTAAATCAGTGATTCTGGGAAAAGTAAATAAAAAATACCACAATTCACCGAGTAAACTGAATAGATTACTGCATAGCCTATATATATTTTCCATATCTTCCCTTTAATGCTTCCAAAAGAATTGGGCAGAGATCCAAGCACAAAATGCGCATTGTTCTTTAAAGCCAGTGTAACTAATTTGAAATACGCATCTGCTCTGTCTGTATATATTTTTATAATATCATACGTGTGTGAGATGGCAGGAGGCACATTACTTGTAGGAAATATGCACATTGACAGTAGATTAATTTAAAAGCCCTGCAGTAGAGAGAAGAGGTCCTTTACTATTTTCCTGGCCTTGCTCCAGGGCCGCGTGCTGTAGATAGCCGGGAAATGCTGGGTTTTTCATAATAAAACACTGATAGATGGAACCCCATCAACTGTTCTTTGTTATCTGTCATTGTTAATGCAGCGATACAACAAGCCATAATATAACCTTCAAAAACATTGGATAGCGACAGGGTGCCACTCGAGTGGCAGAAGAGAAAATAATTTTTGTTGTCCAAATTTTGTGAGCCCTGGGTGATGCACACAGCCACCTATGGCTGGGAATCCATGAGAACTAATTGGTCGAGCTTACAGGTAGGAAGGGACGGTGCATAGTGTCCTCCTTGACACTGTCATGTGACATGAGCAAATCATGTGCAACTGTGAGCTCCTGCATACAGAGGGGTGGATCGTTATGCATCTCTTTTCATTTCTAATGACTTCTGTTTTTCTGTTTGTTTTAAATATCTCCTCACTTACCTGTCCCCAGTCTGCAATTTCATCTTAGGAGACTTGCCCACATGGTACCTGCACTGCTCACCTATAGATTTTTATAAGAATGTAGAAACATGTGCATCATGTATGTGTAATAAATAGCCTGCGCACATTTTCGTACAGTCCCGGCTTCACACCAGCCTTGCCGACAGTGGAACTTCAGACGCTCTGGAGGAGGAGAACAGGCGGTTGAAGACTCAGCTGGAGGAAGCGCGGCGTTTGGCATCCCGCGTCAGCCACGAGAAAGAGGAACTCGGACGACAACTGGAGGAAAGAGAAAGAGAGAGAGAAGCGCTGCGGCGTGGCAAAACAGACCTGGAGGAGCAGAAAAGGCAGCTGGACAAAGCACTAGAGAAGATAAACAAAGATGTAAGTGTGTGTATGTGTTTGTGTGTGCCTGTGCATGCCTGTGTGTGTGCTCATTGTTATGTGTTAATTACTATAAAACCTTTTTTATGTTATGATCAGATGCTATTTGGAGCATCATTTTGTCTGAATACCGAAATATTTTATTATATGCCAAAGATTACAAAAATTTGATTGGTTGACTCATGAGCAGTTAATTGTGTAGAGACCGTATCGCCCTGCACGCTAGCCATTAGCTAGATGACCTTTAGCAGCTCCTACGGAAAGGGAAACAAGCCTGAAGCTACCTTTCATGAACTCATGTAGAGACAGGATGTATACGCCAGATGAGGAGTTTATTGTGTACTGGCAATCCAAAAGGTACAGGAAATGGAACACACACAAGTATGCATAGCATGTAGCCAGTTAGCAAAACGAGCACGAGGCAGAGAAGACACTAAGAACATGGAATATACTGAAAACCAGAACACAACAAAGAAAACTGAGGCTGATGCTATGACAAATGCTGAACGGTGTAACATGCCACACGTCTGCGTGGGAACTGTGGGAAAGGCTGGCGGATCAGAGGTGGTGTTGTGACGCTACCTAAGGCCTCACAGATTTCAATGACTGCTGTAGCGAACACGTATAAAAGCGCCTAACATTAGGTTACATTACCTGAAAGACATATTTACACTAATACTACTAATAAAATTACTACTGTCATGATATTAGTTAGTCTATCATTAGTAGAGAAATTTAAATTTAAAAACTTACTTTCCGAAGTTACTTTGACTTTCCGAGTCTTCGGACACACGCATTCTCTGGCTGAATGCTTTGTAACTTGAAGACGACGTTGAACTTGTAATTATCTAATTCGATTCTGGTGTTAGGCCTATTGGAAAGTTAAATGTAATGACTATCATAATATTACTTTAGTACAATTTCCGCAAGCTCTCCAATGTATAATAATAATAATATAAACAGTATATAGCTCATGCCAAAGGTAATAACTTTCTAGGACCGAGCACCTACTCGTGGACTGTTGTTTGGTAAACATAAACACAATTTCCTGCAGAATGAAAATCAGCGCATCACAGTACCTTCCGCGTAGCTCGCACAAAAGGTAATGAAGACCACTTGTTCAGAAGTGGGAAAGTAACAACAGTGAATTAAACCACATCGTCATTATAATAAATATGTGACCCAGTCTGGCAAAATGAGTCACAGTGACCAAAAATTAAAAATTGAGTTAGCCATACCATTTTAAAGCTTTTTTAAATGGTATGGTTAACTCAATTTTGAATGTTTGGTCACTGTGACTCATTTTACCAGACTGGGTCACATATTATTCTCAAAAATATGTGTTACCACTGTGCCACTGTGCTGCCTACCAAACTTTCCTTTTTTTCTTTTCTTTTTTTACTTTTTTATATATTAGTCTGATGAATCCATAAATCATATTTAACACACGTTCTTATGATTGTATTCCAGGTGGACCTGGTGATGGGTGACTCTCGGCACTCTGTGCACAGTCTGCATTCTCAGTTTGATGAGTTTAGGGATCGCTCTCGGAGAGAACTTCAGGAGTCTCAGAGACTAAACAAGGAGCGACTATTGGAGCTGCAGAGAACCCAAAACATCCTCAAAGCAGCCCAGGACGAGGTGAGGAACAAGTTCAGCACCACCAGTGGGCTGTGGATCCTTCTCCGCAAGTTAATTACTGTACAGGATATTTCAAAGTGTAGTGTCTTTATTAAAAATAGATAGGACCCGAACACAATAACATGGATGGCAGTAGCACTTGTTGTGTTACGTGGCTGAGAAACGCGTTTAAAAAAAAAAAATAAAACAGTCTACCTCTTGTAAGTCTTCTTATAGACACTCCCACCAGTGCCACTTTGCTCCCCTCCCTATCAGTCTATTAAGAAAGAAAACCATGGCAGAATTTATTAAACAACTAGCCAGCCACAAAACATCTTCAACGTCCGATTAATAGTTTCCTCCCCGTGTTTCCTCAGTGGGAGGGATTAAGATGCAAGGATGAGACGCAAGTGAGACAAATGAGGATTAAGGGTTTTAATAAGCCGTCCCCTTTATAAACTTTACAAAGCACAGCGAGTGTTAGATATCACCAACACTGGAGACACCTTCCATAAATCATTTCTTCCATTTTTCTGTGAATTAAATGTTTAATTATAAATCTTATAATATGTGGAGGATCTCTGTAGCAGCTCTAAATAAATAGCCAGTAACTGATGAACTCAGTGAAAGTGTTAATATAAACCTGCTGCTCATTATAATGCTGATGTTCTGATTATTTGTGCTACCGGGTCAGAAAATTTTACTATCACATTAATTAATAGCAGAGAATTAACCTGATCTTAGTCCTAAACCTCGTCCTAATCCTAACCTTAGTTTTAACCTTAAACCTAACGTCTAACTGCTAAGTAGCATGTGCTTCTGTTTTAACCTGCTCCTCGCACGCGGCCCTGCGCGGTGCTGTGAATGTACCAGGTGTCACGTCTGAAGAAGGAACTGCTGGTGTGTTCTGAGGAGAGGGACAGCGCTCAACTGGATAAGGAGCTCCTGAGCAACCGCCTCAAATACAAGGAGAGTGAACTGGGCGATAAAAGAAGCTCCCAGACCGACCGCAGCCGAGAGATACGACTTCTAGAGGTGAGCGTGTGTGTATGCGTGTGTGTGTGTGCGAGAGACTGTGTAAGAGTGTTTGTGTGAGACTGAGTAGTAATGCGTGGGTGTTGGTGTGTGTGAGAGTGAATGTGTGTGTATGTGTGAGAGTAAGTGAGTGTATGTATGTGTGTCTGTGTGTGTGAGACAGTGAGTGTGTGAGTTTGTGTGTGTGACAGAGTGAGTGTGTATGTGTGTGTGAGAGAGAGTATGATAGTGTGTGAGAATGTGAGAGAGTGGGTGTGTTAGTGTGAGAGAGAGTGTGAGTGAGTGTGTGTATGAGAGAGAGTGAGTGTGTGTGAGTGTGTGTACAGTATGTGTGAGAGTAAGTTGGGTTAATGTGTGAGAATGAGTGTGTGTATGTGTGAGAGAGTGTGTGAGAGAGTGTGTTTGTGTGTGAGAGAATGAGTGTGTTTGTGTGCGCGCGTAAGGGTGAGTGAGAGAGAGAGAGAGAATGTGTGTGAGTGTTACTCTTACTTCATTTGACAGTCAAATCCCGAACAGCACATTGTGTGATTGAAATACAGCAGGATCTAATCACACATTTCCTTTTAAAGTATTAGTGCTTACTCTATTATACTGTGTGCGTGCGTGCGTGTGTGTGTGTGTGTGTGTGTAGAAAAGTTATTGTGGTTTTGAAGGTGCTTATTTAGGCTTTCGGTTTGTCTTAATTTCAGGTACTAAATTTAGGTGAAGTCTGGGTTTTCTTTAAGACTGTTAACCTGTTGTGTGATCTGTACTGATCTGTATCTGTTAGGATAAAGTAAAGAGTTTGGAGATCGAGTTGGACGAGGAGAAGACTGGAGCAGAGCTTCTGAACGAGCGCATCTCACGCAGCCGAGAGCAGGTGGATAAACACACCCACGATCAAACAGTCGGATCTTTTTCCTTGTTAGTGATTATTAACCCATTTCTTTTTGTTGTAAGGTGGACCAGCTCCGCACTGAACTGCTGCAGGAACGCTCATCCAGACACGACCTCGAGATGGATAAGAGTTCGCTGGAGAGACAGGTACACAGCTTTAGGACACTGTCTCATGACCATCGGAGCCGCTATACACAAAAACTTCTTGACCCGTTCCATTTTTGTTGCTGTACATGTAAAATGATCAGCTTGTTATTTTCCCCACAGTCTCAATACTCAGTACGTCTCTGGCCACTTTAATAGGAACCCCATGTCATGCACTCTAATGTTTAGCAGTTCAGTGTGGGTGAGCGTGTGTGTACACTTACTGCGGTATCAGATACCTGATCTGGGCTCCAAGAGAGGAATCTCATGTGGCCTCATGGCTCGGTGTGTTGTGGGTCTAAGATGCTTTGCTGCTTACTGTATTTATAAAGAGTGCTTATGTGAGATGATTTAGCCTTCCTGTCATCTTCAGCCAATCAAGCCTTTCTCTCTGAGCCTTATTTGAGGCTGGTATGATGCTCATCTTAAGGGATTATAAATTATTTGATGGGTTTAACATATGAAGCGCCTGCTTATATAATACACTAAGAATCAGTCCTGCTGTTCCTCCAATTCAGGGTGATTTAAACTCTTAATGATTTTAAGAATTTAAGAATGTTTGGGATTAATAGTGAAGCATAATGCAGTAACGGGTCTGATTTAAACTGAGAACTGAATTTCTGTTAAAAGATAAAATATATATATACCCTTCACAAGCAATTGTTTTATAATTGCTTCAAATACCAGGTCTTTTTTTCTGAAATCACACTGAAGTCACTCCTCCAGCTCACACATTTATGAAAGAGATTAGAGAGGAAGTAGTCACATTTCTAAATCATGAAGGTATACAGTCATTGTCAAAAGTCTTCTCGCACATGTGGACATTCATGTATAAAAGCTGGTATCTCACTAACCTATTAACCGATTTTAATCAACTATGACTTAAAATAACCCTCTGATGGTACTGATGGGACTGACTATTATGTGCTAGCAGCAATATTGGAAAGAAATTTCTTCTAATCTTTACAGCTTCTTAAATATAGACATTATCGTTTTTGCCTGGAAAAAAGTCTTGTCACAAAGACCTAATTTCGGTTTCAAGACTATATTATTATAGAAAAATAATCAAATGAGCTTGTTTATAACTAAATATATAAAATTGTAGCAAATATAACATCATATTGAAAATTTCCCCTGCAAACATGGCCGTGATGGTACCAGACTCCCAGGTGTTCGTCATGATGACTAATTATCATAATAAAAGAATCAGACACCTTCAAGATGTTCAAATTACAAATAATAAAAATTTGTAGAGGCCCAAGACACTTGTAATCCATTTTTAATACACAAGTAGAGAGAGAGCAGCTGGTTCATCAAATGGACAGAAAACAGTGTGTTATCAACCCTACGGTGATGAATCTGAGCCCCCTGCAGGTTTGAAACATAATGGGAAGCAATAATCTGTTGATATTTGTAATGGTAATGTTACCACCCATCTTACATAACTTTGTGATACCTATGTACTGGAGGTGACCTTAAACCATGATGTTTCACTTTCATACATGACTGGCTCTTCGGTGAACTCTGGGTCCAGCAATTTTCTAGATGGTCACTGACATTATTGGTGGCAGAGCGATATGATAATGAATTAATAATTCATTCTCAAATATCATTTGTTTCTGTCCATGTTTCTGCTAATAACAGTTTCTACGTGTTAGGGCTTTGGTAAGCATGTCTTGGTGTTCTTGCTGTGTCTTGCACAGGACCTGTATGGTGTAGGGTTACCATTGCAAGAAATATGATGTACAGTACATGCTGAAGCAGACATTTTCTTTCTTACTTAAATTTTTTTCTTGTACTTATTATTTATAAGTAGCTGCCCTCTCAATATGTGAGTTTTTGTACTTTTTATTGCTACACGTCGCACACTTTGTTAATTCGTGGATCAGCTGATCGCCCTGAAGCCAGCAAGCTGAAAGGAGGGGGGCTCTTATCTTGTTAATAACCGGTGGTGTAACTCTGCCCACATAACCATTAAAGAGTGGAGTTGTGGACCGGACATTGAACTGTGTGCTGTTGGACTCTTTGGATGGGATATTTGCCTAGGGAATTTTCCCATATCATCTTAGTGGCTGATTATGTTCCTCCTTCTGCCAACCCCATTGTTGCATGTAACACTGTTCATGCTACCATAGCCCAGTTACAAACTCAACCAGGTCACCATGGACACTACAATGTCAAACTTTTGCAGTACATGGATTGTCCCACCAGAGAGGAGAGAACTTTAGACCTGCTGTATACAAATACTAAGGATGCCTACAGTTCCTCCCCCCTCTGGGGAGATCAGACCACATCTTTCTTCATGCTAATTGCCTGTTGTGAAGAGGCAGCCTGTGACTACAAGGACTGTTAGGAGATCATCGGAGGAGGCCTTGGAGGAACTACAGGACTGTTTTGAAGTGACAGATTGGCAAGCACTCTATGAGCCCCATGGTGAGGACACTGATGGGCTCACTGAATGTATTTCACACAACAAAGTTTCTGCACCGACACCATTGTTCCAGCTCAGACGGTATGTCGTTACCCAAATAACAAGCCATGGGTGACTAAAGACATTAAAGCCCTCCTTAAAGACAAGAAGAGGGCATTCAGGGCTGGCAACAGAGAGGAGGTGATCCAAAGTTTACTAACAGTCAAGATCAGGGGGGCTAAGTGCAATTACAGGAGAAAGATGGAGTGGAAACTTCAACATAGCAACATGAGAGAGGTTTGGAGTGGTATGAAGACCATCACTGGTTTCAGGTTATCCAAAAGCAGAGGAGCTGAGGGCGGTGAGGACCAGGTCTACGAGTTAAATATGTTTTTTAACAGGTTACTGTTAGGACACTGCGGCTACTACTCAGCCCCCTTCTTACTAGTCAGGACCCCCTGCCACACCACCCTCTCCTTCTCTCTCCTTACTGCACCTCTGCCCCCTATGATAGACCCGACAATCCTTCCCCACCTGTGAACTTCACCTGTAATCAGGTCCAGAGACAGCTGAAAAGACTCCACTCAGGCAAGGCAGCAGGACTGGATGGGGTGAGCCCCCCCCATGTCCTTAAAGCCTGTGCCCCCCCAGCTCTGTGAAGTCTTCCTTTACATCTTCCCGTTGAGTCTACAGAGGGTCACTGTGTGGAGGAAGACATCATGCCTCGTTCCTGTACCAAAGACCCCATGTCCCAGTGGCCCTCAGGATTACAGACCCATGGCACTGACTTCGTATGTCATGAAGACCCTTGAGACACCCATACTAGATCAACTCCAACCAATGGTTAGACCACATATGGACCCCCTTCAGTTTTCCTACTGCATCAACTACCTGCTAAACCATGTCTACACCACCTGGACCAGCTGGCGAGCACTGTGAGGGTCATGTTTTTTGCCTTTTCCAGTGCATTCAATGCCATCAGGCCAACCCTCCTGGATTGTGGACTACCTGACCAGAAGACCACAGTATGTGCTCCTGCAGCACTGCGTGTCAGACACAGTGGTAAGCGACACCGCAGCACAACAATGGACCATCCTCTCCCCTTTCCTCTTCACCCTCAACACAACAGACTTCAGCTACTGCGCAGCAACCTGCCTCTTTAGGAAGTTTTCTGATGACTCTGCTGTAGTTGGATGTATGAGTGGAGGTGATGAGATGGAATATCGGGCTGCTGTGGATCCTTTATCACATGGTGTGAGCAGAATTATTTGCAGCTTAATGTGACAAATACCAAAGAACTAATTGTGGATTTTAGGAGATCCAAGACACCAGTGACCCCTGTTTACATTCAGGGCGTCAATGTGGAAATGGTGGAGAATTACAAACACCTTGGAGTTCATATTGACAATGAATCCAACTGGGTTATGGACACTACCACACTTTACAAAAATGGCCAGAGCTATCCTCTATGCTGTTGCATGCTGGGGCAGCAGGGTGAGGGTTGCAGACGCAACCAAACTGATCCGCAAGGCCAGTAAAGTTGTAATGATAGAGCTGGACTCTCTGACGGTCGTGTCGGAAAGGCGAATGTTGGCCAAAGTAAAGACAACACTGAACAATATCTCCAACCCGCTTCACAACCTGCTGATCAGTCACAGGAGCATGTTCAGTGAGAGACTGATACCACCAGAATGCACCACTGAACGACAGGAAATCATTCCTACCTGTGGCCATTAAACTGTACAACTCAACCATATACCATCCATTGTTATACATTTGCCTTTTGCACTACATTAACGTTTTACTGTTTATCATATTGATAACACATAATATATAAATATACATATATAGCACAGCAATAATCCATGAGTCAAATCATCCATTGCCAAAAATGTTAAAGAATCCTTGAAAAATTCCTATATCCAGGATTTGATCTGAATCATTTCTATAATCTAATGGAGTCCTTCTTGTCCAAAAAAGAAATGTTTTACATAATCCTGCTAATGAACACGCACAAACTGAGGGTAAAACTTAACCTGCATGGAAGAGGTAATAAATCCAATTTTACTGATGTAAAGATGTCGTTCTGGCGCCAACTGATCACAGTTTCCTTCATGTTTGTATAAGATACATGCACTGTGCTGCTGCCACATCATTGGCCGGTGGACAGATGCTTGAATGTGCAGGTGTACAAGTATTCTTATTAAACTGGCCAGCTTAAGATGTTAAATTATTAGTGCTGAAGGAAACCCACATGCATATAAAATAGTTTTTCAGCCTTTTCAGTTTATTTGGGTTACACAAGTTCCCACGGTGTCTGGTCCATGAACACTTTCTCAGGAACTCCCCCGAACACTGATTCAGGGCACTGCAGTACACTCCAGTGCTTTCTGAAGTAAAACATTTAATTATGTGGTGAATGGTTTGGAATCAGTAAATAAAAAGCCTCATTGTTCACTGGAGCAGACATCATGACAGACGCTCACAAGGGGCGCTGGGTCTCACAGTTTTATAACGAGAACTGAATCATGCTGTAAAAATGGTCCTGTACGCAGGTGGCACGGTGGCACAGTTTACCAAAGAGAAAGGTCAGGGTTTCAACCTTGGGTATTCATGTTTCGTCCCACTGTCCAAACACAACATCAGGTCACCTGTAAATTGCTACTCTAAATCAAAAGGTATGAATGTGAGTGTGAAGGGTTTGTCTATGGTGGTCCTGTAATAGGCTGATGACCTCTTCATGATGTAACCTCACCTCTCGCCCGAGGTCACCTGGGACGGTTTGTCCTAAATGCAATTAATGTACAAAAATTACTTCCTAATTGAGTGTTTGGTGCCCCCTAGTGTTCAATAGTGTCATAAAAGTATTTCTTCTTTATTCATTCATTCATTTACTGAAATGCTTAATCCTATTAGAGTCACAGGGAGGCTGGAGCCTATCTCAGTCGACTCTGGGCAAAGGTGGGGCACACCCTGAACAGACAATTACAAGGCCAACACACACACACAAACATTCACACTCACTTCTACAATTTGGAACTGCCAGTTAACCTAATGCAGAAAAGCTAAACCAGAGTACCTGAAGGAAACCTGCGCAGGCACAAGGAGGCAGAACATGCAAACTTCAAAAATCCCCCCTCACCAAGCCTGGGACTCAAACCCAGGACCTCCTTGGTGTTAGGCGGCCATGCTAACCACTACACCAGCGTGCTGAACGTGATTTTCAGTATAAACGTTTTATAGAAAGATTTTCAGTATTTTTTTATCAGCTAATTGTACAGCCACGTCATGAGTGTCATCATTGAAACACATCAGGATATCAGGAGTTGGAATTCCATCAATGCTGTGATCATCCTTAAAGGATTTTGAGGAGGTCAAATTGCCCATGCACTCCAGGAGGGAGGGGCATATTCCCCACTCTCAGCTGTCAGTCACAGAAGCATGGGTTAACCGTTGGGCTCTGTGATCATGTATATGAGGGTAGAGGGGAGATATGCAGAAAGATATGGTTGTCTGTTTTCACAAGTCCCTGAAGAACATGTGATAACTTTCATCCTCAGCTCAGCGTAGCATGTGGCTGTACAGGTGACAAGCGGGAGTCCGGTTAATTAAATCCTTTTAATTGAATAAGTGGACAATGTGCACTTTTACACAGCTCTAGCACGATCCGTCCAGGATCAGAGCGCTACCCGCTACACATGCTCCAGCTAAGTACTGTACAAATAACAAATAGAGGGTCAGACATGTGCACAAGAGGAGAAGAGAGAACTACAGAACACAACAAACAGAGCAGTTTGCTCTCTCTCTCTCTCTCTCTCTCTCTCTCTCTCTCTCTCTCTCTCTCTCTCTCTCTCTCTCTCTCTCTCTCTC
>JAOUQZ010070465.1:0-18597 GCA_028564935.1 Neosilurus hyrtlii
TTCAGTTTAATAATCTTTATTATCAGGATTGTGCACATGTACAGTTTTGCCAAAGCGTTTCAAGAAACATATATGAAAATATTTTAAACTTTGGTAAATAACATTAACAATAAGAGAACTAACTGGTTTGAACATTAGGGGGGAGGGGGAGAAATAATAGTATATTTTTATAATAAATTAATAAAATAAAATAAAATAAAATAAGGGGGGGGGGATAATAATAGTATATTTTTATAATAAATTAATAAAATAAAATAAAATAAGGGGGGGGGGATAATAAAATAAATACAATTTTATTTTAAACAATAATTAAGAAAAAGTAAAAATAAAAAATATTTAAAATAATAAAAAATATAAAAGAATAAAGCATTAATAACAAGAGTATCAATCTTCTAGGCACTAAATAAAATAGTTTTCAATAATAATACATAAATTATATATATATATATATAAGATAAAACAAAATAGAAACAGTGGAGTACAGTCCAGTAGGGTACTCACTCTCTCACTCTCTCACTCTCTCACTCTCTCACTCTCTCACTCTCTCTTTCTCTCTCCCTCTCTGTCTCTTCTTCCTCACTCTCTCTGTTTCGCTCTCCTCTTCCTTTCCTTTTCCTCTCTGTATTTCTCTGTGTCCACTTCTTCTCTCTCTCTCTCTCTCTCTCCTCTTCCTCTCTCTCTCACTCCTCTTCCTCTCTCTCTCCCTCCCTCTCCCCTCTTCCTTTCTCCTTTTCCTCTTTCTCTCTCTGCTTGTCCTTCTCTGTCCATCTGGTGTGTGTCAAAAGACTCCTGTTATGTTTGCACCCTTGAGCGAGTTCAAATGCCGGTCTGCTCAGACCTCAGAACACGCACACACACACACACTTTAAACACACTGAGGTGTATGTGTGTGTGTGTGTGTGTGTGTGTGTGTGTGTGTGTGTGTGCGTGCGTGCGTGCGCAGGAACAGTGATTCACTGGCACTTAAGCATGAGATGCATACAAATAGGCTAATGTGTTTGAATAAAATGAATAATCAGCGTACCACTCCTGGCAAACCTGATGAAATCTCCGGACTCAGAGGATGCTCACCCGGCGTTTTACTGTGCAGCAAATAAACCAATCACAGATAAGACACAAAACTGTTACCGAATTAAAGTGTACCTGTGAGGAATTAGTGTTACTCGCTCTTTAAAACAATCAGGTATAACATCAGCGCTTTCTTCCGGCAACATCAGTCCTTTCCCCTTGTGAAAGTTCATGTAAGTGTTATGACTCTGGGCGTGCTCAGCCTTTCTGATTGGGTGTTCCAGCCTGTTAGAGATACGAACTCATTGGATTGGCTGGGCTACATCACTGACCCCGTGCATCTTAACACATTATCTTACAGTTCTGAGCTGCACAAACAACAAGCGCAGAAATCATGGAACACTGACTGACAACTGACGACAGGAAAGCCGAGCCGGCAAAACGTCAGCCGCGTTAACCATTTTGGATTTTCCGTCACGCTCATCTCTGGCAGCGTTCTCGTCCTGAGAGTCACTAGAATGTGACGTCTTCTAAAGACTCCTCCCTCTCTGGTTCAAATAGGGACCCATTTATACCCATTTCCTCCAAATTGCTGCCAGAGATATCACCCAAAATGTCACTCGCTGAATCAATCTGCTTGTTTACTTGCGCTGGACAACCTCGTCCAATGAGTTCACGTCAATTCCAGGGAAAAACACCTGATAACCACTGGCGCAGCGCCCGCTAGTAATCCATGGGATAAAATCACTTTTTGTATTCTTTTGGCTCTGGATTACTAATCTGAAGGTCACGGGTTCAAGCCCCAGTACCACCAAGCTGCTCTTGAGGCCCTTAACCCTCAGTTGCTCCGTTGAAAAAAAATGTAAGTCACTCTGGTGTATAAATGTAAATGTAAGAGGACTATCTGAAGAAAAAAAAAAACAAACAGATTCCCTACTCATTGTGGGACATTCTATATAACAGGCTGTCCTAGTATCAGAGCTCCACCAGGGGGCAGACTCTGTGACCTTCTGTCTATTTGTATCTTTGTCATGATGCCCCACTGGTTTGTCACATGACCTACACACTCTGTGATGATGTCAGAGAGAGAGAGAGGTACTACCACCCAGAGACATCCCACAACAGAGCCCTACATACAGCTTCTAGTTTATGATATGGGGTTGCATGTCAGGTAAAGGACCAGGGCAAATGGCAATTCTTACCTCAGTAGTCAATCATTCATTTATCATTATTTGCTGAACCACTTAATCCTATTAGGGTCACAGGGAGGCTGAGCCCATTTCAGCCAACACTGGGTAGAGGCGGGGTACACCCTGAAGAGCTCACCAGACCATCACAGGGCCAACACACTTACACTCACACGTAGGGGCAATTTGGAACAGCCAGTTAGCCTAATGTGCATCTTCTTAGACTGAGGGAGGAAGCTGGAGGGCCCGGAGGAAACCCACCAAGCACAGGAAGAAACGCTCCAAGCCTGGGACTCGAACCCAGGACCTTGTTGCTGTGAGGCACACTTGCACTCTTGTGTGGAGTTTGCATGTTCTCCCCTTTTTACATGGGTTTCCTCCGGGTACTCCGGTTTCCTCCCACAGTCCTGCACGTTAGACTAACTGGCTGTTTCAAATTGCCCCTAGGTGTGAGTGTGAACAGCTGTGTGTGTTGCTCTGTGATGGACTGGAGAGCTGTTAAGGGTGTACCCTGTCTTTGCCCAGTGTCGGCTGAGATAGGCTCCCGCCTCTCCGAGAGCCTAATAGGACTAAGTGGTTCAGTAAATGTGTGAGAGATGATGAGTTTGTTCTACACAGCAGGTTTAAGGAAGTAATTTAAAGAAAAAGAAAAGATCTCTTATAGTTCAGGTGTGTATAATATCACTGTTGATGGGTCGTAGTTGGGGCTAATGGACACAGGCTTCAGGCAGTAACAGAAGCAGCAGGAGCATAATGTCAGAAATGAGCTTCCTCCAGCGCAGCTGCGGATTTAAAGCATCTCAGCACACTGAGAGCTGCTGCTTCTTTGGGAAACCATCAAAAAACCAGTCACCCACAGAACGTGCTAATGTTGCGCATCATTCCCAAGCTCCAGGGGCCAGTTGGAATGGTGCTAATGTGTCCTGCTTCCTGCACTGAACTTCATTTCAGTTGTTTGTTGTTAAATTTATAGCGTTGTTTTCTCAGGAGGGACGTCACTCTGTTTACAGGTTTTATGACATTACACCACAGGCTCAACTCACCAAGCATTAAAGCTGCCTTTCCACCAAGATTCCAGAGTTTCTGAAGAACTGGACGGTTCTGTAAGCACTGCCGCACTTCCTGGAGACGAGTGTTGATTCGTCCGTTTGTGTTAGCATAGCATAGCTAATAAAGGGGTTCGAGCTTTTTTCTCAAATAGAGACCCTCTGTCCTTAGGTTCTACACCCGTGGTGCCCAACCCTGTTCCTGGAGATCTACCTCCCTGAAGACTGTACCCTACAAACATGTTATGTTTATATTTATGGCATTTGGCAGACACCCTTAACCAGAGCGACTTACAATTGTCATTGTATAACTGAGCAGTTAAGGGCTAAGGGCCTTGCTCAAGGAACCAACAGTAGCAATTTGGTGTTACTGGGGCTTGTACCCTCGATCTTCTGATCATTAACCCAGACCCTGAACCCTTGAGGCACCACTGCCAATGTTTTGATGTTTTATTTGTGATGTGCTAATGACGTCACTGTGCGGCGTAGTGGTTAGCATGTCCACCCCACAGCAAGAAGGTCCTGGGTTTGAGTCCTGGGCTCGGTGAGGGCGTTTCTACTGGGGATGCAGGGAGACTGGATCCTATCTCAGCTGACTCTGGGCAAAGGCTGTGTACCCTGAACAGCTTGCCAGTCCATTGCAGGGTAACACACACAACCATTCACACTCACAGTCACACCTAGATTTAGCTTGGAACATGCACAGTCCACACCGAAATGCCCTCGCCGAGCCCAGGACTTGAACCCAGGAACTTCTTGCTGTAGTACAGACATGCTAACCACTACACCACCGTGCCTCACATCAATAGTGTATTAGGTTAAATAATAAAAACAAAAAAAATAAAACAAGAAGATTTTGTGTTCCTGGACAAGCTATAGGTTTCTGGGCCACTGAGTTTACTACACCGTTCTGAACACACTCCAAGACCACACACTCAAAGGCCAACACTCTCTAACTCTGTACAGTTACACATTAGCCACATTAGCATCACCATCACTTCATTCAGTTGTATTGTCTTTCCAGGTCTGAAAGGCTCCCTGCAGAGAATGCAGCTGGAATACGTCGACGTTGTCTTCGCCAACCGCCCTGACAGCAACACGCCGATGGAGGGTGAGGAGATTGTTTTATCCCAGTTGTAGCTGAGCTCTGTGCAATTTTCGCTGTCTTCTGCAAAGGAACCGGTTCAAAAGGGTTTAACGAGGTCTTCATCAGTCTGTCTGAGCACTTGAGTGATGGTTTCATGGGCTTGTGGCCTGTCAGTGGATTGCAGGGGGTTGGAGGGTAGGGTCAGGCGCGTTATCAGCACGACCTTTCGCACATATTCTCATGCTGGTTCGCACAAAGCGATCGATTGCTTTATAACCCCATTATTCAAACCACTGAGCCACAGAGAACAGAGAACGCACCAAGCCCTGCATGTGGGACAAGTTGGACGACGGAACAATGGGAAAGAGAGGTAGTCAGGAGAGAGAGGAAGAGAAAGAGAGAGAAATGGAAAGTGACAGATCAGTTTGGGTTGGCGCTGTAATGAGATCTGTGCTGAGAGACGGCTAACTCACTTTAGCCTTCATGGCGCTTAGCGAAATGAACCATCAGCGATAGCATGCCACTCAATCCCTCCGCCTCACGCCTTCACCCTCCATCTGTCTTTTTGTTGCTTTCTTTTCCTGCTTGCAGCATTTTATGCACTGTGCCTCGTACCTCTTTGTTCTATTTCTTTATTTATATATTTATTTGAATATCATTTCTATTCAGCTCTACTCTCGGCTGTATTGCACGGAGAGTGAAGAGCAGACCTTCTGGCACAGCATCAGAGTTTTTCTTGTTATCTAAGGCTGAATTTTGCTTTCTGAAAAGTGAGAAGCTTCACGTTACCGAGCTTTACGATTCAAAGACAAGGCGAAAAAGACGCTCAATGCTCGATTTTCTGTTCCTCCTCTTTCATGTGTTGCTTTAAAGCTCTTTCCTTCTAGGCGTTTATTCCCCAGACCACTCCATGTGTGCCTTCTATAGCGAAGGAGTTCTCGAGCTGCCGTTCACCACAATTCATCACATCATCTTTCCCAAACACTCAAACATGCATGGAGTACTAACGTACTGTCGATCCAGGTGGGCTGTGGGGCTACAGGAATGCTGCATGTTTCCAAAGTTCTGGACTTGCAATAATTAGATTTGTGAGTATCCAGTAAAACGGAATCATGAGGATAAGAACTCGTTTCCATAGTGTCGTCATCTCGTCGTCATGGATGAAGGTCAGGGGTTATAGATGCACACACCCAGAGCTCTCCATCAGTTCCTCCCTCTGCCGTGTTCCCATAATTCTCTCAAGGACTGAGTTAGGACATGCACGTTCACACTTGGGGGCAATCGGAAACAGCTAATTAACCTAACATGGCAAAGATTGTGGAAAAGTGTTTAGCATGTCACAGCAAGAAGGTCGTGGGTTCGAGTTCCGAGCTCAAAGATGGTAGTCTGGCATGGGTTTCCTCCAGGTACTCCGGTTTCCTCCCACAGTCCAAAGATATGCTCGTTAGGCTAATTGGCTACTCCAAAATGCCCTACATGTGAGTGTGAGTGGTTCTGTGTGTGTCGGCCCAATGCCTTCACCCAGAGTCAGCTGAGATAGGCTCCAGGCTCCCCGTGACCCTAGTGGGAGAAAATGGTTCAGCAAATAAGTGAGTAATAGAGTGTAGTTAACCTAACGTGCATGTCTTTGGACTGTAGGAGGAAACTGGAGCACCCGGAGGAAATCCACACAAGCACAGGGAGAAACTCTGCACAGAAACATCCTCGCCAAGGCCGGGACCCAAACCCAGGAACTTTCGTGCTATGAGGCGGACGTGCTAACCACAACATCATCGGGTTGCTTTGTTCTATTGAAGGATCGAACTTTTATTTTAAAAAGATGGAACCATATAGAGGCGACACGGTGGCGCAGTGGTTAGCACGTCCACCTCACAGCAAGAAGGTCCTGGGTTTGATTCCCAGGCTCGGGTGTTTCTGTGTGGCGTTTGCATGCTCTGCTCATGCTTGCGTGGGTTTTCTCTGGGTACTACAGTTTCCTACCACAGTCCAAAGACTTGCACAGTAGGCTGATTGGCAGTTCCAAATCACCCCTAGGTGTGAGTGTGAGTGTGAACGGTTGTATGTATGTTGCCCTGTGATGGCCTGGCGAACTGTCCAGGGTGTGCCCCGCCCTCACCCAGAGTCGCCAGCCTAGGACGCAACCCGAATTTGGAATAAGCCGCTTCGAAAATGAATGATGGATGAAGAGAATGTATCTAGAAAATGGAGGTTCTTTATTTTTTTTAAGAAAGAACTTTTTATGGTCCAATTTTTTTATCTCCCGCTCTTCTCCCCCCATGTCCTCAAGTCTTATTTCCACTTCTCATCATTCTTCTCTTATCTGTCCCCTAACCCCAGAGCACGTCCTGAATCACACAGTGTCCTCACTACAGCGCATGATTTTACCATCGAACAATGTAATGAATAGCACCAAGTCAGCAAAGTCACCTCCCGCATCTTAATCAGGTTAAACCACGCTCTGATGCAACCTGATCGAAATTCATGCTATCTGCGTTGTATTAGCGACACATGTACTGCACGTAGCTTAGCCAAAATATAAATGCTGACAGCACTGTTCCCTTAAAGTCACTGTCAACTTTACACAAACGATAATGATTGAATCCTTTCAGGGGATTGTTTTTATTGACGAGTGTGCCGGGTGGTAAATGTGGGATATCTATACTGCAGTTTTTAGCAAATTTGCTGAATAATTCCATTAAAACTGTAATGCTGCCTTCAGGTGCTGACGGAACGAATTGTCGACTCAAAAACTGCATATGATCCCTCCCTCAGATTGTAATTACGAGTTGGAAATTTGGTAATAACTTTGATTCACATACACGAAGAGTAGTAGTTAGCACGCCCGCCTCATGGCAAGAAGGTCCTGGGTTTGAGTCCCGAGCTCAGTGGATAAGGCTCTGAGTTTGATCAGAATGTCCGGGGTTCAAGCCTCAGTACCACCAAGCTGCCAATGTTGGGCCCTTGAGCAAGGCTCTTAACCCTCAACAGCTGTGGGCTCCCAGATGTGTATTAAACCACACCGAGCCACCCTTGGGCCCTATCAGGATGTATTAGAGCTGGTGTGTAATAAAGTATGCTCCAGTACACCTGGGTTTGTTTTAGCTCCAAATGCGGCACACAATCGTATTAATAAGCTAGCAATGCAGCTAGCTATATAGTAGTTAGCTTTGTAGAAGTGAAAGGCTTTGGCTGTGGGCTCCCAAGCTGTGCATTAAACCACACCGAGCCGTCCTTTGGCTGTTTCCAGACGTATTGGAGCTGGCGTGTTATGAAGTGCCAGTACACCTGTGTTTGCTTTAGCTCCAAACGTAGCACGATCATATTTAAAAAGCTAACGATGCGGTTAGCTGTAGTTAGCTTTATTAACAGGGAAAGGCTTCCGCTGCAGTTTCCCCAGGTGTGCGTTAAACCACGCTGTGCCGTCCTTTATCCCTTTCAGGACATTTTAGAGCTGGTGTATTATGAAGTCCGCTCCAGTACACCTGTGCTTGCTTTACCTCCAAACACGGCACACCGATGATCGTATTAGTAAGCTAGCAATGAAGCTAGCCATAGTTAGCAATGTTACCAGGAAAAGGCTTTGGCTGAAGTCTCCCCAGATGTGGACAAAGAGGTTTTTGTCCCAGCCACATAAAGTGCAAAGTGTATAACACTGTAGTAGCAGCGGTTGAGGTAGTGCAAATGGAATATAGGCATCGATATAAATATAAACATAGCAGCATAATGAAATAATAACAGGGTTGAAGAAGTGCAAGAAATAGTGAACATTGTAAGTTCTGCGTGTGTCCACACAGGTGAGAGAGAGTGAGAGAGAGACAGAGAGAGTGTGTGTATGAGAGGGACAGAGAGTTTTAAGGGACAGCAGGGAATAGTCACTCTGTGCTCTCCTGAACTCAACATCTATCTCTTTAGTCGACGTTCAGTGACAGGTTGTTGGCTCCACACCAGGCTGTTAGCCGCTGCACCTCCTCTCTGTAAGCCGACTTGTTGTTCTTGCTGATGAGACCCACCACGGTCGTGCCATCAGTGAACTTAATGATGTGGTTGGAGCTGTGCATTGCTGCACAGTCGTGAGTCAACAAAGTGAACAGCAGTGGACTGAGCACACAGCCCTGAGGAGCTCCAGTGTTCAGTGTGGTGGTGCTGGAGATGCTGTTCCCGATCCGGACTGACTGGGGTCTCCCAGTCAGGAAATCCGGAATCCAGTAGATGTTATGAAGTGCGCATTTAAAATCTGAACCCAACATTCCTGATTAACTGTATCCTGACTCACAGCACTGCTTGTCATTGCTGCATCTCAGAAAGCATCAGCAGGTCTTTCCTGGTATTCATCCGACCTCTGTTTACATATTGGCCTCCAAATCATTTCTGATTTCTGATGTGTATGTATGGCTGCATCAGTCCAGATAAATTGTTCTTGGATTTCATTCATTCATTCATTTTCTGAAGCGCTTAGTCCTAATTATGGTCGCGAGGAGGGTGGTGCCCATCTCAGCCGGCTCTGGGCGAGGGCAGAGTACACCCTGGACAGCTCGCCAGGCCATCGCAGTGTTCTTGGATTTAAAAGTAAATGTTGATCTCAGAATCCCGTCTCTCATGTGCAGCTTCTCCGTATAAACCTGATGAAGACCTGATCATGGTGTCGCGGTGTATACCGTGATTAGAGGTTATTAGCATGATGATCAAAGTCTTTGCCATTACTAATCCCATTTCGAAAAAGCCAGATTGCTTTGTGAAGCTCATTAAGATCTCTCCGAGGCTAATTAATGCTCATTTTTTCCTTTTTTTTTCTTTATCCATCTACCGTTTCTGCTCGTAATCACTCATTTGACAGATGGTCTTATCTGGTGTGAGAAAAGAATCTGAAAGGATGAATAACCGAGAGAGAAAAAGAAGAGCGGTTTAGACTTTTTCACACTTCACTTCCTCCTTTTTCAGCACTTCTCTTTCTCTCTGCCTTTAATCTGTTTTCCTGAATGTCTCTCTGCCTCTCTGGTATGCGCAGGCAGGAAGCAGTGCGGTGCTTTTGTGCTGCATTGAATGTCCAAGAGTTGCGTTTTTGGCTCAAAACCAGTTTATTTGGGGAAATATGTGAAATGCATATTAAAGCCTCGCACAGAGCTCATCATGTAGTCTCTATAGGTCTGTACAGTGTCTCTACAGTGGCCAAAACACACACACACACACACACACACACACAAGTTTAAACATAAACCCTAGCCTAGCAGTCCTGTCCCCTCAAGGTGAATATATTTAAAGCATCAGTGAGTCGCACTGTAATCTCTCCTACTGCTACAGATTCGGGTTCGAGGCTCAGCAGTGCTGCAGAACTCAGTGAGGACAGAATGAGTATGATCTTTAAGAACGAGTAAAGTCCATGTTGGTATTTTATTTCAGAGGTTATGGTATGTCAGAGCTGCGCAAGGGGGTGGAGTTTGAGGAAAACGGAGGCGCGTTTCATTCATTCATTCATTGCCAACCTGCTATGGTCGCTGGATTAGCATTAGGCTAATTCTCTGTTCCAAATTGCGCCTAGCTCTGTGTGTGTGTGTGTGTGTGTGTGTGTGTGTGTGTGTGTGTGTGTGTGTTGCACTGCGGTTGACTGGCAAGCTGTTCAGGGTGTACCTTGCCTCATCTGATATAAGCTCCAGCCTAATAGGATTCAGTGGCTTGGCAAAAGAATGAATGAATGAAATCTACAGTATCTCTTGCACACAATATGATTATGTGACTCAATCATTTGCCGAACCGCTTACTCCTTCTAGGGTCGCTGGGAGGCTGGTGTCTATCCTAGCCGACACTGGGCAAAGGTGGGGTACACCCTAAACAGCTCACCAAGCCATCTCGAACCCAGGGCCTTCTTGCTGTGAGACGAACATGCTAACCACTGCGGCACCATGCCGGAGGCTATCTCAGCCAACTCTGGGCGAAAGCGGGATACACCCTGAACAGCTCGACAGGCCATCATAGGGCCAATAATCATCCAACTGTTCACACTCACACCTAGGGGCAATTTGGAACAGCCAATCACCCTAACGTGCATGGTTTTGGACTGTGGAAGGAAACCGGAGTACCCGGAGGAAACCCGCGCAAACACGTGCAAACTCCACTCAGAAATGCCCTCACCAAGGACCTCCGTGCTGTGTAAAGTTCTTGCCTTGCTAAAAATACATATTTGAAAACTCTAAATAAATATATAAAGTTTTAATTCTCATATCTCCGACCGTTACACAGTCACAGAGTTTATATTTAAGCGGGGTTTGTTTTTACTTCAGTGTTGCTTATATCATGATACTTTTACCATCTCTGCTCCTCACTGATGTTTCTCTCTAGAGATCGTGAGGGCGATGACCCATGTGATCAACCAGGGCATGGCGATG
The DNA here is from genome assembly GCA_028564935.1 of Neosilurus hyrtlii. Taxonomy (NCBI): domain Eukaryota; kingdom Metazoa; phylum Chordata; class Actinopteri; order Siluriformes; family Plotosidae; genus Neosilurus; species Neosilurus hyrtlii. The sequence goes on from JAOUQZ010070465.1 coordinate 10,709, forward strand.
TACTGGGGGACGTCCCGATGGACAGCCATGGAGATTATGGTGAGCAGGAAGATATTTTCTCTCTCTTTTTTTTTTAATTCTTGACTGCACATCAGGTGAGGTGAGGTGCAGGGATGTGGTTTGTACTATTGATACGGCTGCCATGTACTGTAACTTCACATCCTTTATATAACAGCTATTAAACCTGTCTCAAGTTGCAATACTTCTCTTTACTCCAGCAACATCCAACACTAGCTTACCACTAGCTTTTTAAATGAAAAGAATTTAAATTCTGTCTTAAAACTTTCTTGTACACAATGGCATTAGATCCAAGTCGATCAGTTTACTTCTGCTGCAAAGCAGAGTTTCGGTTTAGGTGTTGGAATCATCGGCGTTTGTCTGTCTGTTTGTTTGTGAACAAAATCCTGACCACACCCACGCACGGATTTTCACCAAACTTGGTAGTGACACTACCTTAACTGCCTCGCAAAGATTATTCACATTTGGAATGGCCAGGTCAAAGGTCAAGCTCAGAATAAGGTCACAAAGTTTTTTGGAGAACTCATAATGCTTATAACTTCGAAATGAGTTACTATCAAACACTAATAGGAAACCATATATAGCCTTTCAAATGACATCATTACCTTTGACCTTGAATGACCTTCAAAAAAGGTTAAACCTTCCTGGGTTTCCTTTGGTTACTCCGGTTTCGTCCCACAGTCCAAAAATATGCACAGTAGGCTGATTGTTGTTCCAAATTGCCCCTATGTGTGAGTGTGAGTGTGTGAACGGTTGTATATGTGTTGCCCTGTGATGGCCTGGCGAACTGTCCAGGGTGTACCCCGCCCTCACCCAGAGTCGCCAGCCTACTGGATGGTTGTGTAAGCGTTGGCCTTGTGATGGCCTGGAGAGCACCTCACCTGAGTTGGCTGAGATGGGCACCAGCCTCCCCTCGACCCAAATTAGGATTAAACGGCTTAGAAAATGAATGAATGAAAGAATAAACTACTTTATTCCATCCAGCAGAATCTGTTTTATTTTATTTAAATGGAGGCGGGTCATGATCGTGTGAAGAAAATACCATCTTTGGGTTTATCAAAGGAAATCATGATCGTTTATATTGATGGAAATTTGGTTTATAAAGGACACTAGACATGAGGTAATGTGCACTCAGCCATAACCATCATGATCCTGATTTGAGCCGATCATATTTCGATGGTAGCAGTTTTTTCAACGCTCCCAAAAAGTTGTTTCCTGAAATTCTACAACGTCCACTGATGTTCTCCTATTTAACATCGGAACACGCTCGAGGCAAATCAGGACCATGATCAGCATGGCGTGAGCGCACCTTGAGGTTCATACCACAGATCTTGCTCGGATTTTGCAAACGGATCTTATGTACTTGCTCATAAAACTGACTCCATTTCTCCAACAAAGTGGTCATAGGCTCAGGAGGAAGAGAAGAGGAGGGCAAACTGTTGTGCTGTTTTCCTTAAAAAAAAAAATAAATAAATAAATAAATAAATAGCAGCTAATCTGACATGAGGAATGAGGGGGCACGGAGACGGCCCTGGTGTTGTTGTGTTTTTAGCAACACTCCTTTTGTTATCTGGATCCATGCTAATGCTAATGTGTGCGCTAATGCCATATCCGCAGCATGTTTGGCTGTCAGGGGGAGCAGGTTGAGGCGAGAGTACTGTAATTTAGCCAGTGTCATTAATTCGCGGGTTAATAAATGGCGGCTTCAGAGGGGTCGTTTTGCGCTCGGTGTGGTTGGCGCAGTGTGGCGAGGCAGATGCGGTAATGACATGTAATTTGTGCTCCAGCGATCATCCAGGCTTTTTTAGTGTCACATCAAATCGAGTCCTTCCTACACGGGCGCACACCCCTCCATCAGATCCCCAGCGGGCGATGCTTCAGGGATGCACATGCAGCAATGTATAGTGTATTACTGGAAAGAAATTAGCAGCCACCAGCTGGATGGAACATATGTACATCAAAAAAAAGTGGAGAAAAGCATCTACAGCTAATGCTGCAATCTCTCTCTCTCTCTCTCTCTCTCTCTCTCTCTCTCTCTCTCTCCGCAGGAAGCGTACTCCGTTGCGAGGCAGTTTAACCTCATCCCTCCGGTGTGTGAACAGGCCGAGTATCACCTCTTTCAAAGGGAGAAAGTGGAGGTGCAGCTACCCGAGCTCTACCACAAGATAGGCAGGTGTCAATCACTCATCTCCTCTTTCTTTTTCTTCTCTGCTGCTGGAACTTCATCCGGTCTTCTAACCCTGAAATAAATTCATCTCTTCTTTGATCTTGTTTTCAGTCTCGCTCCAATTCTGCCATGTCTGTTCTTTTTTCCTTACTGTGTGTGTGTGTGTGTGTGTGTGTGTGTGTAGGAGTAGGAGCCATGACGTGGTCCCCTCTTGCCTGTGGTATCATCACTGGAAAGTATGAAAACGGCATCCCAGAATCCTCTAGGGCTTCTATGAAGGTACACATAGAAGAAATAAAAAAAGTAACGCGTCCTGATATGAGCGCAGTGGTTCACACATCCACCTCACAGCAAGAAGGTCCCGGGTTCGATTCCCGGTGTTTCTCGCAGTGTTCTGTGTAGAGTTTGCATGTTCTTCCCATGTTTGCGTGGGTTTCCTGTAGGTACTCCAGTTTCCTCCTACAGTCCAAAAACAGTAGGCTGATTGACAACAAACACACACACACACACACACACACACATACACACACACACACACACAACCATTCACACTCACTCTCACACCTAGGGACGATTTGGAACAACCATGTCGCCTAATGTGCATGTCTGTCTTTGAACTGCGGGAGGAAACCGGAGTACCCAGAGGAAACCCACACAAGCGCAGAGAGGACATGCAGACTCCGCACAGAAACGCCCTTGACCTTCTTGCTGTTAGGTCAATGTGCTAATCACCACGCCACTGTGCCGCCCCTATTATACAATATAAACACCTTATTGTGATAATATCAAGCCGTGATTTGGAGCTTCACTACTGTCCGCGGTGCTGTTATAGAAAATGAATCAACACCTTGTGACCAATCAGAATCCAGAGTCCAACAGCTATGAGACTGTGTACATTACTGATGCATACAGGTTCAGAAAATCAGGATGAGACGCTAAGTGTTTGTCAGAGTGGTGTTAAAGTACTGATTTAATCTCTCTCTCTCTCTCTCTCAGTCGTACCAGTGGTTGAAGGAGAAGATCATGAGTGAGGATGGGAGGAAGCAGCAGGCGAAGCTGAAGGAGTTGTCGCACATCGCTGAGAAACTCGGCTGCACCCTGCCACAGCTGGCTGTGGGTGAGAGTCACACTCTTCCTCACTCATCCTTCTTTTTCATTTATTTATTTATTTTATACTGTATTAATTCCACAAGGGAAACTTTGACTTCTGCATTTAACCCATCCAAAGTGAGCGCACACGCACGCACGCACGCACGCACGCACACACACACTGCGGCACCCAGAGAGCAGTTGGGGGTACGGTGCCTTGCTCAGGAGCACTTCAGCCATGAAGGGGGAGGAAGGGAAGGTGCAGCTCACTCCCCCACCCCCCCACACATTTTTCCTGCTGGTTGAGGAATCGAACCAGCGACCTTTCAGTCCCCCGTCTTCTCTCATCAAACCTGATCATAGAAGCAGGATTCTCAGACGTCAGACACAATACCCCTGAAAATTACAAAAGTGAATAACGTTCTGAAAATGTTTGAGTAATAATACTGTATCTACTACATGGGAACGGTGCGATCTGATTGGCTGGCTATACTGGGATAATTAACAGTTATGTACTTGTACTGAAGGTGAGGTGGATGTCGCTGAGTCCCTGAGACAGAAAATAGATCATGTATAACATCAGCGGTTCCTTCCGGCAACATCAGTCATACAAGGGCCGCCGGGAGGCTGAAGTCTATCTCAGCCAACACTGCGCCAGACCATCACAAGGCCAACACTCACAACCATTCACACTCACATTCACACCTAGGGGCAATTTAGAGCAGCCAGTTAGCCTAATGTGCATGTCTTTGGACTGTGGGAGGAAACTGGAATACAAGGAGGAAACCCACGCAAGCACGGGGAGAACATCCACACACGAACCCAGTAATAACGGTACTGCAGAGAAAAAAAAACACTCCCCAAAATAATACTTCTGGTTACTTATGTTCTGGTGAGGTCCCTGGAAGTTCTTACCTGCCCATCATTCACGGCATGGATTTTTGTCCCCCATCTTGCATTTGTAGCGCAACTGCTGCCCCTAGTGTTCACTCCCAGTACAGCAGATGTGAGTGCAGGGATCAGTAGAGGGAAAAAATCTGTGTGTGTTTTGTTCATCCAGCCTGGTGCCTGAGGAACGAAGGAGTGAGTTCGGTTCTCTTAGGAACCTCCAACCCAGAACAGCTAACTGAAAACCTGGGGGCCATTCAGGTCAGTACACACACACACACACACACACACACACACACACACACATACACACACTCTATTTAATCCTAATAGGGAGGCGAACATGCTAACCACTACGCCACCGTGCCGAATCTTACACGAGCATTCATTCATTCATTTTACATAAGCTGCTTATTTCTAACTAAGGTCGCAGGGAGGCTGGAGCCCATCTCAGCCAACTCTGGGCGAGGGCGGGGTACACCCTGAACAGCTTGCCAGGCCATCGCAGGGCCAACACACACTCAACCACTCATACTCCCTCTCACACCTAGAGGCGATCTGGAACAGCCAATTATCCTACTGTGCATGTTTTTGGATTGTGGGAGGAAACTGGTGTACGCGGAGGAAACCCACACAAGCACAGGGAGAACATGTAAACTCCGTACAGAAACGCCTTCACCAAGCCCGGGACTCGAACCCGGCACCTTTTTGCTGTGAGGCGGACGTGCTCACCACTGCGACAGCGTGCCGCCCTAATTATAGACATGAGATCACTTACACTCGACCCTCGATTCTACGGACCGCGGTTTAACGTATCCCGGTTTAACGTATCCCGGAGGGGCTCGGTGGTCAGCAGTTAGTTGTTCTGTTCTCTTGTTATTTCACGTTTGTTTTTTAGGTGGATTTACTCCTACATTGGATGATGTGGTTGTATAAACATACGTAGCATTTTTCCGTAATGAAATAGTTATTACACACTTCCCCTCGAGGGTCGAGTGTAAACGGTGACCTTCCTCATGAAGATGTAGATGTTTAGAGATCTCAGGTGTTCTGGAAGTGATCTCCTATTTCTCACTCAGGTTCTACCCAAGATGACGTCCCACATAGTGACAGAAATTGACCACATACTCGGAAACAGGCCATACAGTAAGAAGGATTATCGTTCGTAGGGGTCTGGGTTACATCGTCCTGGTGATCTGACCGCCTCTCTCCTCCTGCTGCTCCTCCTCCTCCACCCCCTCTTCTTGGGTTTGCTCTTGCGTCGGAGTCTGGGAGAGGGCCTCGCCTGTGTCCTGTTTGTGCATGCCCCCTTACTCTTATTAACTTACCAGCCATGCATCTCCATGACGCCAACCACCGTCTGATGAAAAACTACGCACGAAATCACAAACCGTCATGTAGCAAGGAAGCATGGTGCTACCAGAGCCGCGTTGCTGACGCTCTACTCTGACCTCAGAAGCGGTCCGTCCCTGATATGTCCTCTGTTCAGAAAACTGGGAGACAAGGAACACACTGGAGACTTGGAGAGTGTGAAGAGTGGAGGTGTGGAGCATGTCTCCCACTGCTGGGAAACGGGAGAACTGCAGCCTTGCTTTCAATGAACTGAAGAGGAACAAGGCGTCCGGTTCTACACAGACATCCTGGTCTTTGCCTGCATTAGTAATTGCATCTGATACTGTCTTTTTTTTTTTTTTAGATAGTGTGATACTGATCACATTGCGCTTCTGGCAGAAAATGTTATGGCTTCGGAGCTATAAAACTTAGTGTGAGATAAAATCACTTAGTATTTACTAATCAGGACGATTTCTCAGATTATATTCCAGATTATATTGCAGAATTGTAGAATTAACTTTCAATATGTAAATAACTTCACTGCTGTGTTTCAGGGTTGGTGGATTCAATGGCTCTGTTTACATCCGGATTAATAACCCCGTTTATAATCACCGGATTATTGGAATCATTCCTTAACTAGAATAAAAATTATTCTCCTTATTATTAACTTTATTGGAAACAGAAGACATTCTAAATGAAAATGTGGTACAGTGTAAACCATATCATCTTTTCAATAATAATAAAATCAAACCTTCAATCGGATTATATTTGCGTTTGACATCCTGATGATCCGAAGCCTCATGTGACGTTTAATATATATATATATATACACATAAATCAACAAAAAGCCTGCAACCTCCTATTGTTTTACTGAGTTCATTCATTCCTTCATTCATTTTTTAAGCTGCTTATTCCTAATCAGGGTCGCGGGGAGGCTGGAGCCCATCTCAGCCGACTCTGGACGAGGGCGGAGTACACCCTGGACAGCTCACCAGGCCATCACAGGGTCAACACACACAAAACCATTCGCACTCGCACTTACACCTAGGAGTGATTTGGAACAGCCAATCAGCCTACTGTGGGAGGAAACCGGAGTACCCGGAGGAAACCCACACAAGTACAGAGAACATGCAAACTCCGCACAGAAACGACCCGGGCCCGGGAATCGAACCCAGGACCTTCCTGTTGTGAGGTGGACGTGTTAACCACTGCACCACATTATTATTATTATTATTATTATTATTATTATTATTATTATTATTATTATTATTAAAAGTTACCAGATTTGGTCGGATGGTAGACGGTCAGGTTGTGAACAACACTCTACAATTTTGTCCATAGGTCACATGACCTGGCTTCTATCAGCAATTGAAATTGCCATTTTCACAAGCTCCGCCCACTTTGAACCGATTGACAAAATTAAATGAAACGTGGTACACAGGCTTCACTAACCACAAGGAACAATTTTGCCTCTTATACCTTTCACGTCCGCCATATTGGATTTTGAGCTAATTTGCATAATTATGATTTCAGTAAAAATGCCATTTCCTTTCGAACAGCCGGGCTGATTTCCTCGAAATTTGAAATGTTTCATCTTGCGCCTATTCAAACCTAAATTGGGAGGGGAATTGATCCTGAAGCGCGTTTTGTGTACGCTCTAATTAAATAGTGAAGGAAAAGTTACATTCTGACCCACTAGCCGGATCAATCCGGACTCCCTGGGAATTAGCGTGTTGATGCTTGGACCCCAGAATTGCTTCCCAAACAGAGATATTTCAGGTGAATATTGAACTCTAAGCCATAATTGATAGTAAACAGTCTCTCGTCTTGCTGTGATACAAAAAGAACAACTGCTTGGACTCTCGGCTAACGTGCTAACACAGCTAGCCCTGACGGCCTCGCGCACTTCCTGTTGTTAGGTGCAACCAAAAATATAACAAGTGCACGTCAAATAAATACCATGAATTCTTGGATGTAAACACAGCCAGTGATTTCTCAGTGGGACGAAAAAGAATTTCATTAAATATCATCATCAAGATTCAGTCTGAAAGCCATAATTTATTAAATACACAATAAATGCATAAATGCTGCTCTCTCCCCCCTTTCTCTTTCCTCTCTACCTCTTCCCCTCCTCTATCTTCCTCCTCTTCCTCTCTATCTTCCTCCCTCTCTCCCCCCCTTTCTCTTTCCTCTCTACCTCTCCCCCTCCTCTATCTTCCTCCCTCTCTCCCCCCCTTTCTCTTTCCTCTCTACCTCTCCCCCTCCTCTATCTTCCTCCTCTTCCTCTCTATCTTCCTCCCTCTCTCCCCCCCTTTCTCTTTCCTCTCTACCTCTTCCCCTCCTCTATCTTCCTCCTCTTCCTCTCTATCTTCCTCCCTCTCCCCCCCCCTTCCCC
>JAOUQZ010070478.1:0-18597 GCA_028564935.1 Neosilurus hyrtlii
TCTTTTTTCTTTTTAGTTTTCCTTTTGCTTCGGTTTACTGTCTTCTTTCTCTTTCTGTCCCCTCCAGTCAAGTCCAGTAAGATTACAAAAAAATAAAATAAATAAAAAATAAAAATTGGAGTGAATTTACATGGTACACCCTGGAATATAGAATATAGAAAGCCCTGGCTAAACATCATTGATCACAGATGGTTGAACGGATCGTTTGTTCTTTTCTTATGAAGGAGTTCTGATATCCGATGCCCAGTTTTTTCATGGCATCAAACACCACCTCTTTTAAACCCTAACATACAGGAATGTGCCGCTGTTTGGAGAGCACTTAACAATAAAACGCACCAGAATCCCAATCCATTTTGTTTCGGAAAGCCACAAGAGAGCCTACAAGCAGTCCACAGCATTAAAACATCAACAATCTGCCCACTTTTTTTGGGTTCAAGCAGCTCCCCAAACTTTGACCCCAGTTTCTTTATAACTACAATCTGTATCGAATCTGGAAATCAGAGTCGGCCATTTTATTTCTGCTCTCATTTATAACATTGGCATAAAGAGATGGCTGATGGGAAATATATCACAGTAATATAAAAAGACATGATACTATAACAAAAGGATTGATATAAATCAGGGTCACTGAGGATTGGGTGAAGTTTGGTTAATGTTTCTATTGATAAAGCAAAAGGGTAACAATCACCTTTATGGCTATTGATGGTTACATCTTCATCCCATTTAAAGCAGGTGTGTAGATGATCGATGTTGTGGATGTTGTGAGATATGTGATGTCAGTGGTCTACCAGTGACCGCCAATGATAGAATCGCCAATCATCGACTTATTAATGAACAAATCATCAATGATCGTCTCACCAATGATTGACTCACCAATGACTGACTCACCAAAGATCGACTCACCAATGATTGACTCACCAAAGATCAAATCACCAATGATTGAATCACCAATGATTGACTCACCAGTGATCAGTCATAGAATCATCAATAATCGAATCACCAATAAGTGAATCATCAATGATCGACTCAGCAATGACTGACTAACAAATGAGTGAATCACCAACGATTGACTTACCAATGATCGACTCACTAATGATCGACTCACCAATGATCAAATCACCAATGATTGACTCACCAATGGTCGACTCACCAATTAGTGAATCATCAGTGATTGACTTAACAATGATTGAATCACCAATGATACAATCACTAATGATTGATTAATTGATTAAATCATTGATCAATCAAGCATTTCCTTAAATGTATTGAATCATGACTAATTTGTTGACATCATATTCTGATCTCACAGATCCTGACACAAGTGTATGGAGACAATCCTAGCTCTCTGGGTAAGTCAAATGATTATTGTATACACTGTAATCTGTAATGTAAAAATGCATTGTCAGTGACATGCAAACACAACTGATTCTATCACTACCATGATATAAGCATAATCATAACCTGGCAATTGATGTTCTTCTGGTTGTACCATGCTCCAGCGGGATGGATGTACCCACCAGGGAATGCAAACCCGCCCCAGCCTCATGCCCCACCCAGCCTGGCGAGCAGATCCAACTTCCTGCGCCGCTCGGGCAACAAATCCAAATCAGCTGCCATGGGCTACCAACCCAGCTCCAACTTCACCAACTACCAGAACTGCACCATCGTCAGATCTCACGTACCGACACATGCCAACTACGGGGCCTACGTCAAAGTGGCGCCCAAAGTTCTCATCTTCCCCATCTTCGTACAGGTATTCTCAAACCCCTGTTGCCTTTGATGGGTGATGCTCGATTAATGGAATAATCGATGCGTGTAAAAGAAAACTGAACACGTGTGCAATTCCTGAGAGTAATTTTAAATCGGATCTCAGAGAAGCTGCAGTGTGGGTTATTATCCATTGAGTAGGATGATGATTAAAGGCTGTGTGAAATTATACACATCGCATCCAAAAACAAGGGCATTTATGTGTGTGTGTGTGTGCATTCTGTTATAAAGGTAAATGTGAACACACACCTCTTTAAGGAGTGAAAATATAGCAGTGATACAAACACGCTGGATATATTTTAGGATCATTTCTTATTTATAAGATTCATAAATGGTTAGTTTACTCAGTTAATTAGTGGGTTAGTTAATTTGTTAGTTAGTCACCCAAGTAGATAATTAGATAGTTGGTTAGTTAGTGACTCAGACAGAATATTAATTCAACAGTCAGTCACCCAGTTAGTTAATCACTTGGTCAATTAATTAGTTCAACTGGTTGGTTGGTTAGTTAGCTGTTAAGGCATTCATTTACTCAGTCCATTAGTCAGGTACTCATTTAGCTGATTAGTTAGTCAATCAGTCAGTCAGTCATTTACTTAGTTCATTGGTCAATTATTCACTAATTAGCTAGCGGACTATTTAATTAAGTAGTTATTCAGACAGTTGGTTGTTTGGTCAGTCATTGAGTCAATTAGTTAAAATGTTAATTATTTAGTTGGATAGCTAGCCGCTTGGTCAGTTGGTTAACTGGCCAGCCATTCTTTCAGTCAAGTACTTAGTCAGTTAGTCACCTAGGTGATTAGTTATTCACTCAGCCCATTATTTATGCTTTTAATCTTTCAAGTCAGTTAGTTGATTGGTTATTTATTTAGCAGTCAGTCTCTAAGTTATTTATTTAATCATGCAGTTAGTTTATTAATTATTTCCTCCTTCATTTGCCAAACCTTTACGTAACTTACTAGGGATGCAGGGGTGGCTGGAACCTATTTCAGCCAATATTGGGCGGAGGCAGGGTACACCGTGAGCAGCTCACCAGTGCATGACACGGCCAACACGTGCACAACAATTCACACCCACACAAACACCTAAGGGCAATTTGGAACAGCCATTTATTCTAATGTGCATGTCACTGGACTGGGAGAACATGCAAACTCCGCACAGAAACGCGCTCACCGAGTCCGGGACTCAACCCTTGCTGTGAGGTGGATGTTCCAACCACTATGCTACCATAGTTAGTTAATAAGTACACCTTAATTAATCAATGAATACCTTATTTGGTCCTCATTGTATTTGTATTCCAAACCACTAACTATCATGTGATAGAAGACTAGTTTTTGTCTCAGATTTATTATCAGCGTCCCTGTGGTTTGGGATTCAGTGACAGTGTGGATGTCACTAATCTCACGAGAAATCACTTACGAACCTAATGTCTCATCTTTCAGTTCACCGAAGATTTCGGACCGTGATTCTCAAAGTTGTAATTTTTGTTATTGTTGTTTTTGTTTGTGTTTACACCTCAAGGGGCCCCTGACTACACATAGTCAAACAGACTGTGATTCAATGCTTATCGACTTTGTGATTGATACTCGCCTGCACTTTACTTTCTGAAATGTAAAACTCATTTAAATTCAATTCCGAAACAATCAGCTGCAGATTAGCGCAAACCAAATTCCCTTAACTCCATTATCTCCTAAATTTCCTTTCCAAACGCAATTTAACTTCGAGTCAATTACATGAAGATAAAGTTGAACAGCTCAGTGCTGGACGATTGGTCAGCATTTGTTAGACTCAAGAGCTGCCTTCTTTCTTCACACACCGCAAGTGTGTGAGGGTCTCAAGAAACGTCCCCGCAGCTAGCTTCCTGTTTGCACCGAGAGCTCTATGATGCATTAGACGACCTCCAGAAGGAGGATGTGGCGAACGCTGTAACACTCTTTCACTATGATCATGTGCTTTTAGTGTAGTGTGGTCGAGGCTGCTTTCTCAAACCACTCGGCCCACCAGCGCGTGCTGTACTGTGGGGGTTGAGTTAACGCCCGCTGACGAGCACTAGAGCAAGTTTGCAGTTCAGTTCAGTTCCACCTACAGCACAGTCTCTCCTGTTCTTAATATGGATGTAGCGTGTGTGAGTGGCTTATTGATGCAACACTGATTTATTTCATATCTTGAATCCTAGCACTTTGTTTAGCAATGTTCTGATTATCTCAACAGCCACTGGACCTGTGCAGCCCAGCCAGAACGCTCCTGATCACCGAGGAGATGATCCTGCATGAAAGCAAGCATCTCTCCATTAAGGTAAGAGTTAATAATGAAGTATTCTGTATGTGTGTGTGTGTGTGTGTGTGTGTGTGTGTGTGTGTGTGTGTGTGTGTGTGTGTGTGTGTGTGTGTGAAGTGTTGTGAACAAAGTGTTTCATTAACACTAAAGAAGTCACCCAGCACCCGACACAGGCAATTTTTTATTTCGACCCCGTTACATGCTGCGGAGGAGAGCCTACAGGGAACGTGTGAACGATCATGTGAATAATGCGTGCATATAATTTAAAGTTCTTTCTCGCAGTAATGTACTGCACAGTGGAATGAAGAAGAACCAGTAAGAACATCAGAACATTCTGAAAAATTCCACCATAGCAGGACAGCTTTAATATTCCAACCCTGTGCTACTGTATGTGTTCTTACTAAAACGGTTTAAAGAACAGGTGCGCCATGTAATATAGTTACGCCGTTCCCTCGTTGTTGCCCCCCCCTTTCTCCATAATAAAACACTCACCAGTAATGTAATTACTTTCTGTTTTCTGGTATTTAGTGGGAAGGAAATCAATTTTTTCACTGTGCAAAGCAGGTCTCAATGTGGGCTACGCAGACCCCTGGTAATCTTTGGTAGAAATCACAATCTGGTGTTATTGAAGTTCTTATAAATATTATGGTGATATTGTAGCCATTAGCAGAACTGTAGTCAAGACCATTTCAGGCTGATCAATAGCCAAGACTATTACAGACTACTGGGGACATTTAAGTCCAAGTCAAGACTGAGTTAAAAAAAGTTGAGCCCGAATAAAGATTTAATTTGATTTGAGTCCAAAGAGGTTAAAGTTAAAGTCAAGACCAAATCCAAAGAGGTTCGAGTTTAAGTCAAGACTTAGTCCAAAGAATTTTGAGTCTAAGTCAAGACTGTGGAAAAAAAACAACAAGTTGAGACCAATCAAGATTGAGGTCAAAGAGGTGTAAGTTCAAGTCAAGACAGAGTACGAAGAGTTTTGCGTCCAAGTCAAGATGAAGTCAAATGAGTTTTGGGTCTAAGTCAAGACTGAGTCCAAAGAGGCTCAAGTTCATGTTAAGACCAACTCCAAAAAGGTTAGAGTCCAAGTAAAAGCAGATTACAAACCTGAAAAACCTGAAAAAAACCTTTCTCTTTTAATACAAATTTTCAAGTCAACACCAAGTTCAGTGAGGTCAACTCCAAGTCAAGACACAGGCCAAAAGGTGAAGTCCAAGTCAAGATCGAGTCCAAATGAGAGAGACACAGACAAGACTGAGAGCCGTCTCGGATAATAAAAAAAAATTGTATTAAAAGAGAAAGGTTTTTTCAGGTTTTTCAAGGCAGTTGAACTTTGGAAATGGTTGCGGCCATTTAGAATACTTTGGTAAGATCAACAGCAAGTCGTAGACAGGCTTTAACTTCCAAACCCCAGACTTTAACTTCCAAACCCCATTCAAAACGTCCACCCTGTAGTGTATAAATAACATCAGTTGGGATCTTATGTGTTCATGGCTCTGAAGGGTATTTTTGCATTTATTTGAATAATGAGCCAAGCTGCTTAATCCTATTAGGGCCGCGGGGAAACTGCAGCCTATCTCAGCCAACTCTGACCCAGGACAGGGTACACCCTGAACAGCTTACCAGATAATTGCAAAGCCAACACATACACAAAGCCATACACACTTACAACTGGGGGCAATTTGGAACAGACAGTTAGCGTAATTTGCATGTCTTTGGACTGTGGGAGAAAACCGGAGTACCCACAGGAAACCCAATCAAGCACAGGGAGGACATGCAAACTCCGCACAAAAACGCTGGGGATTGGAACCCAGGACCTTCTTTCTGTAAGGCGGACGTGCTAACCATAATGCTACCGTCCCACCCAGACTTTCATCCAGAATTCCCGAAAGTCCAATACACGTCTTATTGTATCTCTTGACAGTGCAGATTTCACCCACTTCCTGCCCCGCATTGTCTGCATCAGTTCCCGAGCCTCATTCCGGTAGTTACTGGGAAATGAGGGAACAGTGGAGGAGATACGCTAACGTCATCTTACTGATAGCAGAAAAAGAAAATAAGGCGAAGGTTGCATCCTGCTTGATGTGGTCAGTAAGTCATAGCGAGATATAATTCACGCTAATATCATTGACTTAGCGTTTTCTCAGTCCATTAATCAGACGTGACATCTGAGTAAGCGTTATCTCGACCTTTTCCCATTCAGCTTTGCTCTTCTTTAGCGTTTTTCTTTGTCCGTATTTTCACTGTTTGTTCTTCTAGATGAGAGTTTGGTGCTCAGTGATGTAAACTCACTGCTCTTACTGGAAATCCATGCAGCTTCTCAGTGTTACAGTACAGAGGAGCAGAAGAACAGGATGGAGGGAAGAGCATCTAGTTAACTAGTTACCATCACATGCCACTTCACTTTAACAATGTGTAATCATCTTACTAGTGTAAGATATACGGTATTTCTGTCAATGTCTCCTCATTTTGTTTGGACTGAAACATTTCTCTCATTTCGTTATAGCTTCAGGCACGTCTCAGGTCTTCTTAACCTCACATCTAACTCTTCGTAATGGTGTTTGGTCGTGTTGCTTTTGATGTCATGGAGATATGCAGTAAGGGGGAATAAAAAATCACAAAACACCTTCCAAATCCCCCTCTTCCCCTTTCCCCTCCCCCGATTCTTTCCACTTGATGCCGTTATACCTTTAATTTTAACAATTAATTTAACATTATTTTAATTTATTTGTTTAATTATATATATTTAAATTTGTTTTTGATTCCATGACACTTTATAGCCTTAAGGATTTTATAATACTTGATTTTCAATAACAATTATTTTCAGTACAAAAGTCATATCATAATACCTTATACATTAAATAATTTTATTTTAATTGTTATTTGAATAAAAAATATAAATAGATTGTACTGTAGTATTATCTTAAAAATGTTAAAATTAAAATAAAAGCAAATGTAATTCTTTGTAACAGTGACCTATAATAAATGGTGTACAATTAAAAATCATATTAACCACATTTAACATTTACTTAATTTTTTTACTATAAATTATTAAATTATTTCAAAATACTACTACTACTACTAATAATAATCTGTGTAAAATTTCAAATAAATAATATATATTTTTTACTAGAATTATTTTTTAATTACAGCAGTGCACAAAAATATATATTATTTAATGATGAAAGTAAAATACTTAAAATTATAAAGATGTCATATCAAAGAGTGGCATCACTTCCTGTGTTTGGATTTTAAACAGGTGGAATTTTTTGGCAAGACTTTATCATCAGGTTTAATAAAAGTAACATGGGATTAATTTATACCAATTAAAAATTATTTAGAATACATTTTGCGTATATATATGTTTTCGTAATTAACATTTTATTAATATAACTGTATAACATGCAATGATAAGATTAGATTCCTGGGTTTTTTTCCTGCCACTTTTCTTTAATAAAATATTTAACAGTGTTTACTAAAATATTAAAAGACAAGATGTAGAAAAAATAGAACAACCTTGAGGCAGTCTATAATTAATGAACATTGTACTTACTTGGTTATAAATAGTTTATTACTAATTCTTTAAATAAAACTTTTATTTTTTAAAGAATGTTAACATTGATTCACGGATAGTACTCTGCCAGTCTATTCTTTAACATCAATCATGTCAATCAGTGCTCATTAGAATATTAAGCCACGCCCACACAGACGTGAGACATCAGACAGTACTCTAAGACATCCTGCTGCTGTCTGTGCAACATCTTATTACATTTCTATCGTTCTTTTATTCGTTTTTTCATTTCAACCTCCCTTGTTTGGTTAAACCAAGCTCAAGAAGCATTATTTCTAATACACAAACAAATAAACAAACACACAAACAAATAGAACATAAAATAAGCAAGTTTAGATGAAGAGTTGAAGTGAGGTTGGAATTTCCCTTTTTTGTTAGCGCTGAGTTCCACAGAACACACACACACACACACACACACACACACACACACACACACACACACAGCCTCTGCCTTTCCTCTTTCATACACACGCAAACCACAAGAACCTTATGATTTTTCTTAGTTCAGAAACCGCATAAAGCGTAACATGCGAAAGAAGCTGTGCTCATTGTTCTAGCTTATAAATCATTACCCTAAGGACACTTAAAAACGTCATTAATGCTTGTGTACAACGTTCCACATCTACGGGTTAAATGGTTCCTTTCTTAGCACCGAAGACGTTCTTAAAGACCCAAGAGTTTCACACGTTAAGCACCATTAATCAGGTATTATCGTTTAAGATTTTGGTAATCAGATGTCATTAGGGTGGTTTCAAAGGGAATCTTGATTACGATAAGGACACAGCGTCCAATTCTTCCGTGCATTGGGAAAGTGGGCTGTTCAGTACCATAGTGTGTGTGTGTGTGTGTGGGACGGGGATATGTGAGTGTGGGTGGGTAAATATGTGTGTATATGTATGACTGTTGCTTTAACGCAGGATGTGAAAGTGCTATTGCGTAGGTATAAGTGATGCGGTGTGTGAGGTGGAGGGGGTTGGGGTGGGGGCCGGGGGGATTCGGGGTTGTGTACAAAGCTTAAAATGACATTAAAAATCTTTACTGGTAATGAGTGGAGTGTGTTACTGCATTCCCGGGCTGTGTTCCCAGGATAAATTTGCATCCTTGAAGATTCTGCTCCAAAAAGGCAATGCAATTATTTAATATATTTTTTACATGTTAAAAAATTATTTTTTCAAGTAATAAATAAATAATTAGATAACATAAGAAGGCAATAAAGGAAGAAGGACCTGGGATTGAGTCCCGGGCTCGGCGAGGGCGTTTCTGTGTGGGTTTGCATGTTCATGTTGTCCCCATGCTTGCGTGGGTTTCCTCTGGGTACTCCGGTTTCCTCTGACAGGCCCAAGGCTGCATTGTAACATCATGCTGTCAATATCAGGGTCTGTGTAACATGGGTTTATTGTGACCCCGTGTTCGTGCACATTTCTGATTTGTAGCAGAGACCCTTGAGATGCTTCAGGATGCCTGTGGCTGTGAAATGAATGGCACATTAAGAGGGGGGGGGGGGGGGGGGTATCACTAAAGGATGACGTTTCTGCCGCCACTTGACACACAAACACCCCGCAAATAAATCATCGGAAGAGAGATCATCGGATATACGGAAGCATTTCAAGGGTCTCAGCGGCTGACTTTTGCTGAATTTGACCCAGAATTTAATGCTTGCTTATTGGGTCTGTAGTGAATTTGTTGGTGGTGCAAGCATGGCAAGCACCTTAACACAAACATAAACATGTGTAGCACAAGTCCTGATGCTGACACCTCTGACATCATGTTGCACACCGACTCATATGGGTTACAAGTCGCTCCGGCTGCAAGCTCATGACTGTGCTGCACTCTGTTTGCTACAGGAACAGTCAGAATAAATGATGAACAGAATAAATACATAAGTTTGAACATGTGTCTTCATCATATCATATAAATATTTATTTATTTGGTTATTTGTTTGTTTGATTATTTATTTGTTTGATTATTTATTTATTTCATTTTTCAGAGCTCTAAATGTGAAGCATGAGTGAGGTTTGGCATTTAAGCTCAAATACGTTACCAGATTATCTGTAAATTATGCAGTTTTATCTTATGATGTTATCTGTACGCTGGTCAACCACAGCACAAAGCAATAATTAAACACAGCACGAACGTTGTTGCTTCAGGTCTGTTTTGATCCAGGAAGTTTAAATCAATGGAAACATCATGCAGTAATTAATTCCTAAGTTTTGTTTCAAATAGTGTGTGTGTGTGTGTGTGAGTGTGTGTGTGTGTGTGTGTGTGAGTGTGTGAGTGTGTGAGTGTGTGTGTGTGTGTGTGTGTGTGTGTGTGATGGTCTGGTAATCTGTTCAGTGTGTAACCTGCCTTCACCCAGTGTTGGCTGAGATAGGCTTCATTCTCCCCACAACCCTAATAGGGTTAAAGAGTACCGGTATCGGTCATCCTTGCAGTATAATTCATGTGTGTGTAACATGTTAAAGTGACACAGACACTTATTTTAGTATAAATTACCATAAAATGCACAAAACTTAAATATTTTATCCCCTGGATTAATAGCGATAGTACCTCTGCCATTAGCAGCTTAGCAGTCATTTGTCCCCAGAAGTGGTTGATGTCTCTTGTGGAGACAGTGAGATGTAACATTCTTGTCACTCTGAGGACGAGAACGCTACTGGAGATGAGTGTGACGGTAAATCCAAAATGTCGGTTTAGGAACACAAAGAAATATTTTCCGCGATTTCTGCGTGTGTTGTTTGTGCAGCGCAGCACCGGTCGGATAATGTGTTATGATGCACGGGATCGGTGACATAGCCCAGTCGATCCAACGAGTTCACGTCACTGCCAGGCTGGAACAGCCAATCAGAAAGGTGATATGTCTCTGAGTCTCACTTTTAAATCGGGCGTGGACCGATGTTTCGGATGTTTCCGAATGTTTCCGGAAGGAACAGCTTTTTTTTTTTTTTAAAGAGCAAGTAACATTAATTCACCACAGGTACACTTTAAGCGATTTGGAGAATAAGTGAAATGAAAATACAGAACCATTCTGTGTTCTGCATGTCCAAATGTCAAGGGAACTGACAAGGACACGAGGAAACCTCATACATGTATATAAAAGTAATGGAAAATTATACAAACATGCAAACCACTCCGAATCCCATTTTGTTTAATTTCCTGATCCATCACTCACTCTATGTGTTTTCACTTCTGCTCATTTTTAGAAAGGGAGCCAATAATTTGCGAAGATGACGGTTTGGCCTTGAATAGATCCGATCGCTGTTTCCACTGAACCCAAACCACGCTGGCACGCAATCAGGGAACTTAATGAGGCATTCTTTTCCAATATTGTCCTCCAGAAGAGGCTGAAACGGGTGGCGTAGCGCCAGCGCTCCCTCCCTTGTCCCCAGAGCGTTTCTGCAGGTTCCCGCTCGTCTTTATTCGAACCCAACGAAACCCAAATCTCAGACGGCTCAGTCAGGTAGCCAGCTGTGGAGAGAGGGCGTGGCTCATTTTGTTTGGGTTCAGCCTTGTATCCTAGTGTCACTGCAGTTGAGTGAGTATTTATTAATGTGTTAAAACTGCAGTGTGACGACTTAAACAACGTTATGTTGAATTTCATTCTGGACTCATCGAAGCCCAGTGCGGAGTAATAGAAAGATATTTGCATGACTGACGTCCGTGCAGGATTTTCTGAACTGAACAGATGCGTGAGAAAATATTCTGTATGATTAGCGCATGATTTAATGCCACGGTGTGTTTGTGTGGATTTTTGCTATATATTTATTTAATATAAATAGCTTAAAACTGTAAATAAATAAAATCCAATAATATTTAGGTTTCAAAGTCTCTCTGTCTTTCTCTTTTTCTACCTCTTTCTTTCTCCTTTTTTCTTATGTAACTTCATCTCTGTCATGTTTTCATGCCCCACCATCAACCCCCCCGCCCCTCGTCCTGCCCACCTCCTGTCTGTCTCTCCCGGCCTCTCACTCTTTTTGTCTTCATTTCTGTCTCTCTCTCTCTCTCTCTCTCTCTCTCTCTCTCTCTCACTTTCCCTCTTTACATCTTTGTCTCCCTCTCCTTCTCTCTCTCTCTCTCTCACTCTCTCTCTCTCTCTCTCTCTTCTTCTCACTCTCTCCCTTTCACTCTTTCCTTCTTTGTCTCCCTCTCCTTCTCTCTCTCTCTTTCTCTCTCTTCTTCTCACTCTCTCCCTTTCCCTCTTTTATTCTTTGTCTCTCTCTCTCCTTTCTCTCTCTCTTCTTCTCACTCTCTCTCTTTCCCTCTTTCCTTCTTTGTCTCCCTCTCCTTCTCTCTCTCTGTCTCTCTCCCTCTCTCTCTCTCTCTATCTCTTCTTCTCACTCTCTCACTTTCCGTCTTTCGGTCTTTGTCTCTCTCTCTCTCTCTCTCTCTCATCCCCACTTCTACCTCCTCATTCCTGTCTCTCCTGGCCTCTCACTCTTTCTGTCTTTATCTCTCTCTCTCTCTCTCTCTTTCTTTCTCTCACGCTCTCCCCCCCCCTCACTCTCTCGCTTTCCCTCTTTTCATCTTTGTCTCCCTCTCCTCCCCCCTCTCTCATTCCCCCTTCTTCCTCTTCATCCCTGTCTCTCCTGGCCTCTCACTCTTTCTGTCATTATCTCTGTCTCTGCCTCCCTCTCTCTCTTTTTCTCTTTCCATTTCTGTTCCTCTCTCCTTCCTACTCTCCCTGAGTCTCCCTCTCCTTCTCTCTCCTCCCCTCTCTCTATCTCTGTCTCTCTCTCTCTCTCTCCTTCTATCATCTCCTTCTCTGTCTCTCCTGCCCCCATCTCTGTGTGTCTCTATGCCCCCAACCCCCCCTCTCTCAGGTGACTATATTCATCTACACAGATCTGATGTTAGTGACGAGGGAAGATGAACCTGGTCGCTGTAACGTCCTGCAGAATCCTCTCTTCCTAAAACACCTCCGGCTAAAAGAGGGTGAGTGGTGCTCCTCTATTTCTTTCTCTTTTTCTGTATGTCTTGTCTCTTCCTGTTTCTCTCTTTCTCTGTCTGTCAGTCTCTCTGTCTCTCTTTCTTTCTCTCTCCCTCAATCTCTCTTTCTCTCTCTCTCTCTTTTAAAAAACCCCACACCAAATTGTAATCTGATTGTACATACACTGCTACAGAAACCACAATGAAACCCAACAGAAGCCCAGTGCATCATGGGTGTGAAATGGAAAGTGAGGATAACATGTAAATGGACATGTTAGTAGCTTAGCACAAGACAGGTGAATACATTCAGGTGATAAATTATTGACGGAACAGAGATGGAAAGAAGACTAAACATAAACCGCCGCGGTTGCCATGGGAACCGTGACGTGAACAGTTAATCTGTGGCATTTAAGACATGAAGTATA
The DNA here is from genome assembly GCA_028564935.1 of Neosilurus hyrtlii. NCBI lineage: Eukaryota > Metazoa > Chordata > Actinopteri > Siluriformes > Plotosidae > Neosilurus > Neosilurus hyrtlii. The sequence goes on from JAOUQZ010070478.1 coordinate 12,961, forward strand.
AAGTGATGAAATAAACAGTTGTCAGAAAACTCTAAACTTTAAGACCAGTACTGAATTAAACACATAACGCAGTAAGCGGCTTCGTCACAATCACCAAAGCCCAAACGTCGATAGATTGAACTCAGTGGCGAGGACATTAAGGTCAGCAGCCGCCGCGAGTCTGTAGAACTGAAAGAACTTGCAGACGCTGATCAATGTGGTTGAACGACGTGGCTCGGAGCAGTCACTGGAGGTCTATATTAAATGTCTACAATCCATACACACACAGAAACTCACACACACACACACCAGACGGTAAATCAAAAAACTTGTATATACATCAATCAAAAAGACAGTGATAACTTGCAGACAGACAGACAGACAGCTGGACAGACATGCAGACAGACAAATAACCTAGATAGACATACAGAGAATCAGACAGACAGACAGAGGGACGACCAGACCAACAGATAGTCAGCCATACAGACAGATGGAGAGACAGACAGACAGACAGATATACAGAGGGACAGACTGACAGGCAAACAGATTATCAGACATACAGACAGACGAATAGACAGACAAGCAGACAGGCAGAGAGACAGAGGATCAGACATACAGACAGGCAGACAGATAGGCAGGTGTACTAAAAGGCTTTCATATTAAAGACTTTTCTGCATCCAAAAAAACTCTGTATTCCAACATGTCCACGTTCCAGCTTTATCTCTGATGGTCCCAAAGCACTGACACTGGAGACTCCTTCCTTAAACGGTAAACAGATATCAGGAAAGAGGTCATGATCCACTGAGAGAGTCGTGGGAAAGGCATGAGATGCCATGATGTGCATGTGACCCAGACAATATCTTCTCTCTCTTATCTGTACAGATAACAGCAGGGTGAGAATTTCCACAGGGGGATTTCTGCTGCTCTGTCTCACTGACACACACAGACACACAACACACACAACACACACCACACACATTCCTTTTCGATGCACCACCAGCACAAACAGAAGGACGCATCTTCCTACAGGAAGTACAGGATGCCAAAACAATAATAAGACCCACAACTTCACAACACAGCTTTATGTTATTGCCGTCACTCTAATACGCCACGGTTTCTATAGTAAGAAATTGTTTACGCTGGAAAACTAAGCTTGAATGGGAGACTTAGTTGATAGAAGACAAAGTTGACCTTTGACCTCACTGTGATCATAAAGCCAAACACCAGACATGGATTTGATTTAAAGGTGCAGTCAAGCGATTTTAGCAGACGTTAGCTGGAGCTAGCTGTTGCCCTCACAGATTGATGATAAAGTCCTTGTTTTAATATTGTTTCTATAGTAACAGCTTTACGCATGGACTTGTATAGCGAGGAAGGAAACGTTTATTTATTAAATGTAGGAGGAGTGGGCTGCTTGGTGGCTTCGTGGTTATCATATCCGCCACACAGCAAGAAGGTACTGGGTTCGATTCCTGGGTTTGGAGTTCTCTGCGTGCTTACTTGGGTTTCCTCTGGGTACTCTGGTTTTCTCCTACGGTCCAAAGACATGCACATTAGGCTAACTGGCTAATTGGTGTGAGTGTGTGTGTATGGTTATGTGTGTTGCCCTTCTATGGTCTGGCGAGCTATTCGGGGTGTACCCCGCCATCGCCTGGTGTCAGCTGAGAGAGGCTCCAGCCTCCCCGCGACTATAGTACGATTAGGCGGTTTGGCAAATGAGTGAGCCAGTGAGTGTGAATGTAGAAGGAGTGTCAATTGTGAGCAGTATCAGGTAGGAAGTGTGGCCTGATGTTCGATAACACTTTTGATAATAACGGGCTTTTGGACCAAACAGTTCTAGGAACTCGTTAGAACCCGTTCTTCCTGTAATAGTTCTAAGAACTAGGTGAAGTTCCTCTTAACTGAAAGTATTCGTTCTGTTTCAGCAAAGGGCGGCACGGTCCTGGGTTCGAGTCCCGGACTTGGTGAAGGTGTTTCTATGTGGGTTCTCCCTGTGCTTATTTGGGTTTCCTCCGGGTACTCCGGTTTCCCCTAACAATCCAAAGAGTGCGAATATTTACATTTACATTTACCGTATCTGGCAGATGCTCTTATCCAGAGCGACTTACAATTATCATTTTTATACAACTGAGCAATTAAAGGTTAAGGGCCTTGCTCAAGGGCCCAACAGTGGTCATAGCAGGGATTGAACCGCTGACCTTCGGATCAGTAACTAATCGCCTCAACCACTGAGCCACTACACTGAATAGTTGTATGTGTGTTGGCCCTGCAGTGGTCTCCTGAGCCTTTCAGGGTGCACCCTGCCTTTGCCTAGTGCAGGCCGTGATAGACTCCAGCCTTCCCATGACCCAGCTGGGATTAAGCGGCTTGTGTGTGATTTAGAAATGTATTCACATGCAAATTCCCTGATAAATAGTTTGGGATAACTGGAAAATCCAGCATGTATCGTTTGAGGCTGAACCTTTTTCACCTGGTTGCATTTTTTTGTGAAACAACAGCGCCCTCTGCTGTTGGAATGAAGGAACAAGTAATCATCCACTCTCAACACGTCATTAGGTGCTAAACTGCCTAAAACAAACCCCCAGATATGTCCAAATTTGCCAACATGATGGTCTTTAGTTAGACTGCTGAATATTTTGTGGCTTGTGGGAATCTTAGTAAATGTCATTATATATAATATTGTGGAATTGGTAACGAAATACACATCCGCCTCACAACAAGAAGGTCCTGGGGGGCGTTTCTGTGTGGCGTCTGCATGTTTATGTTTGCGTGGGTTTCCTCCAGGTACTCCGGTTTCCTCCCACAGTTCAAGGACATGCATATTAGGCTAACTGGCCGTTCCAAATTGCCCCCAGGAGTGAGTGTGAGTATCTGATGCTGGTAGTGTACAAGGTTCTATGTAGAACACAGGATGTCATACTGTGATGCTTTTATCATTAATGCTGGTCACATGATACAGTTTACCCAATCAGAGTACAGCACTTAGAAAATAGGGACATATGGACATATATTGTTTAGCCAGCAAGGTGGGCGTGGCCTTAAATCTTTAAAGTGGCTATTGCTAAGTGTTTGCATCGAGTAGTGGAGTTTTAATAATCCTGGCTAAGATGATTAAAGTCACCCTTTATTCTCACTGTGATTACACAGATAAATACTGATGTACTGGATTGAGTTAATGCATGCGTTTATCAGGCTGGTCACCTTGTAAAAGGGGCAGTCAGTGATTTTAGGCAATGCTAGGTTGAGCTGGTAATATTTACACACAGCATCCTGAAAAAAAAAAATTACAGAGCGCACCTTTAACCCAGACACAAGCCCATTTTTAATTTGTATAATAAAGTGCATCGTGCCCTGATTTTCGTGATCATCACTGATGTAATGAGCTTTTCTTAAGGTAATAAAAGTCGCCGTGATTAGCATCAGCATTAGCATTAACGTTCGAGCAAGACTTAATAACACCGCATGTAGATTTGTGCAGATTAGCGCTTCGTCAGTACCGTTAATCTCTGGATCGGTGCAAGAAAAATGTACCTGGTAACCTTCAGTCTGACCGGACAGTGTCCTTATTGTACTTACACACACACACACACACACACACACACACACACACACACACCAGCAAGTTTGTTCAAAGCATGTAGAGAGCTGACCTGTTCTACGTGTTTGTAAAATGCATCTTGGTAATACGTGTGTGTGTGTGTGTGTGTGTGTGTGTGTGTGTGTGTGTGTGTGTGTGTGTGGGTTCAAGAGAGTATGACAGGTTGACAACATGCACTGCAGCTGGGGGGAGCCTGCAGGTGGCCCTCTGACAGCACGCTGTACATGTGTCTCCTCATATCAGACTAGAACCATCACACACACACACACACACACACACACACACGCACACACCCCCTTCATGCATAACCACCCACAAACTATCAATGAACTGTCTGTCTGTTTGTCGATTGGTCTATCTAGCTATTTATCTGTCTGTCTGTCTGTCTGTCTTTTTGTCTATCTGTCTGTTTGTCCCTCAGTCAGTTGGTCAGTTCACCTGTCTGTCTGTGTGCATAAACCTGGCTGTCTGTCCTTTTGTCTCTGTCTTCCTGTCTGTCAGTTTTTCTGTTTCACTGTCTATCCATCCAATGGTTAGTTTGCCTGAATGCACACACCTAGTCCTGTGGTGTCTGTCTGTCTGTCTGTCTGTCGTTCGGTCTGTCTACGTTTGTGTCTTACTGGCCATCCATTTATTTAGCTTTTCGAATGTCTGTCTCTCTTATTGTGTGTGTGTGCGTGTGTGTGTGTGCTTGTGTGTGGGTGTCTGTCTGTCTACCCTATTGTTTATCCATTGATCTGTCTTTCTTCTCTGTCTTCCTGTCTCCCTGTGTCTGTCCATCTGGTCGTACTATATATAATCATATATAATTCTAGATTTTCTGTTGTTTTCTTTTTAACGAGGATATTTATCTGTCTATCTGTTTTTCTGGCTGTCTGTTTGTTCAGTATAGTTTGTATAGTTTACAAGATATATTCCTCTATGCTGTCAATCCAAACCTGCTGCTCCATGTATCATATTGATCCATCCATCCATCCATCTATCTATCCATCCATCTCATTCAGGACATCCATCATGCACTCACTTAGCTGGATGTATACTGCAGATCTTTGGGAGTTTATTGACACTGTGGTGTGCGAGAGCTCAGTTTATCTGGTGACGTGGTGAGTTCGACTGTACTGGACAGATTGATGACTCCTCAGCATTCTCACAGAGCTCCATCGCTCACAGCTCTGACTCGCCATTAAACTCTTTTTTCATCTTTGAAAAGTTTGGATGCAGATAAGCGATGTCTGGGCTGGTGCGAGACGCAAAGTGGACGGTCAGTCTGCACCTGTCACCCAATGAGTTACAGAGTGAGCCTGTGAGAGGGCGTGGAGAGGGTGATGGACAGCAGGGAACCACAAATAGGAAATCAATATAATCAATCAGAAATGAGAAGGAGGGACCCCGCCTGTCTTTCTACCTGTCTCTCTCTCTCCCTGTCTCCCCACTCTTTCTCGTTCTCTCTCTCTCTTGCTCTCTCTCTAACCCTGTCTCTCTACCTGTCTCTCTCTCTACCCCTGTCTCTCCAGCTGTCTCTCCCCCCTCCCTGTCTCTTTCTCCCTCTCTCCCTCTCTCTCCCCCGTCTCTCTCTCTCCTCCTGTCTCTCTACCTGTCTCTTCCCCCCCCTCTCCCCTCTCCCTTACTTTCTCTCTTTCTCCCTCCCTCTCTCTCCCCTGTCTCTCTCTCTCTCTCTCTACCCCTGTCTCTCTACCTGTCTCTCCCCTCTCCCTGTCTCTTTCTCCCTCTCTCCCTCTTTCTCCCCCATTTCTCTCTCTCTCCTCCTGTCTCTCTACCTGTCTCTTTCCCCCCTCTCTCCCTTCTCCCTTACTTTCTCTCTTTTTCCCTCCCTCTCTCTCACCCTGTCTCTCTCTCTCTTTCTTCCCCTGTTTCTCTACCTGTCTCTCCCTTCTCCCTGTCTCTTTCTCCCTCTCTCCCTCTCTCTCCCCCATCTCTCTTTCTCCTCCTGTCTCTCTACCTGTCTCCCCTCTCTCCCCTCTCCCTTACTTTCTCTTTCTCCCTCCCTCACTCTCCCCCATCTCTCTCTCTCCTCCTGTCTCTCTACCTGTCTCTCCCTC
>JAOUQZ010070514.1:0-18594 GCA_028564935.1 Neosilurus hyrtlii
ATATATATATATATATATATATATATATAGATATAGATATATATAGATATATATAGATATATCTATATATATATATATATATATAGATATAGATATAGATATAGATATATAAATTTTCTCAGTGCAGAGCGCCTAACCAGCTACCAGTGCGTATCTGATTGGAGTTTGTGGAATAACTGTTAAATAAATCAAACTTTACATATTTGAATGTACTAGTAGGCGTTTCGTCTTATCATCCATTCTAATAATAGTCAATTTATTTATTTAAAGTTTTCTCACGTTGACACACTTGTGATGTGAATTTATTTATTTCACACTTGTGAATTTTTTAATACTGATTTTGTAATCAGTAATGAGCCTGGTTTGTTTTTTGTTTGGTTGTTTTTTTTGTTTTTGTTTTTTTGCTGTTGATGCACATTGCCAAACTGTGCACTGTACATGATTTGCCAAGATACACAAAGACCCTGGCACCAGTCTATTTCAATCTAAAAGCCAGTTCATTAGAGTCAATTCTGAAGATTTCTGCTGTCTTAAGCTTGTTTGAAATACAGAATTTTTTTTTTGCCACCCACGAGAGCATAAATGAAGCATGAACCCTGGAGTAATCCACTAAATTCACACAATGACTTTTTTCTTTTAAAAAAAAAAAAAAAAAAAAAAAAAAAAGAGTGGTTTGTTCAGTGTCTCAAAGTGTCGTTTGATGTTTTATAGAGCTGTGTTGAATGAGTTCTGTGCATATCATTCATTGTTTTTGTTTTTATTTATTTATTTATTGAACATTGTAGATTTTTGCCATTTGTTTTCTTGATAAAATTGGCTGCTGTCCTTCAAAGTAAGTACTATTCTGAATTTGATGGTCTAATGCTATAGCTCTATATGGATACAAAGCAAAACATTTTGGTTTACAAGAAGCTTTTCTTAGTCAAGCATGAGATCAAGTCTCAGATCGACTGTACTTAACACGCTTAATCTACTTGTGTATTGTGAGTGTGTGTAATATGGACTGGCACCAGTTCAGACCCCCACCTGAGGCTTGTGTGAGTGTGTGTGTGTGTGTGTGAGTCATGTCATGACTTGTGATTATATGCAGAAGATGTAACTTAAAGTAGAATATAAATAAAAATTCATATCCTGTTGTTTATGTGGAAAAGAAAAAATTACCAAAAGCCATAATAGCCATTATCTCCAGCCTTATTGTTACATATAGCACAGAAACACAGGGTTAGCTGGCCGAACTGATGGACCTTCTTTACTAGCTGAAACCCTTTTGCTAAGGACTAATGTGACAAGTATATAATGCATCAAGGTCATAACAAAAGAAAAGCTCAAACATTTACTGGTCAATTTATACAAGTATTAAAGGAGCTGGAAAACTTCACCAGGTGTAAACGTGATCTCTGAATAGCTTAGCTTGTGTTTTGATAGCAGGTCAGACGAAACTGTCAAAGTGAACAACATCCAGCTTTTGTTGATGTCATACAGTTGTTAAGGTGAATGCAAATATTTGCATAGATTTATACTGTAGATGTTCCGATGTTGAAACATGTAAAAAACAAGCAAAATAAATATTTTTCTTTGAAGTCATCGATACCTTCCTTGCATGACGTCAAATGAGATGCAAAAGTCTGAGGTAAGATCTTGCATGTGAGGTACATGTGTCTATTAAAATAAAGGTATATATTTAGCACATACTTCACAGGAACAGAATCTGATCAGTTTGCTATTCCTAAATAATAGACACTGTACACTCTGTAAACTCGGGGATAATGTCTGAATTAAAATAGCAAACCATAACACACGGTTTGTCGCAGTCACTGATTCAGAAATCCTAGAAATATAGATTTTTAAAAATATGAAGAAAATTACACAATATGGGCCTTCAAGGTTTTCCATGTGAAAAATAACTTTTCAAACTTTAATTCAGTTTTAAAGAGATGCTTGTAATGGAGTTCGCATGACTCATGCTTTAAAAATGTAAAAAAGGAACCATAAAAACCTAGTTTTATTTTACTTTTCTGATGTTTCTGTGTAGTATATACTAAAACAATGACATGCTTGGTACTTCGTCACTGATATTTACTGATATTTAATTTACTCACTCATTTACTGAACCACATGATCGTACTATTAGGGTCACGCTGAGGCTGGTGCCAACACTGGCTCAGCCAACACTGCACGAAGGCGGGGTACAATCTGAACAGCTCGTCAGACCATCACAGTACCAACACACACACAATTATTTACATTCACATTCATACCATGGCGCAATATGAAACAGCAAATTAGTCTAATGTGCATGTCTTTGGACTGTGGGAGGAAACCGGAATACCCGGAGGAAACCCATGCAAGCACACGGATAACACATAAACACCACACAGAAACGCCCTTGTCGAGCCTGTGACTTGTACCAAGCACCTTCTTGCCCTTAATAACTGACTTTTTTCTTCTTTTTTTTCCTGCCTAGTGAGAAATTGAAGGTGTAAACTTTTGCAGTTTACTTTAGATTCTTTCACGTTTACACCGAGCCCTAAAATTATTGATTGAATCAATTGACTGATTAAACAGTTTATGAAGAAATATAAAACATAGAATTCTGTCTACTATACTACACGTCATTTAATAATGCAACCAGAATTGTTTTTTCTAACTTTTCAAAAAATGTTGATAAAGCTAGCAAACATATCTAACATTAACTTAAAGCATAAAAGGTTTTATTTTGCTATTACTTTTGTTCAATCTACGACCTTGAGTTTCTTCTCATCGAAATGTAATCACTTATATTTGGTGTATTTCAATGTGTTCAGGAAATAAAAAGCAAGCACAATATGTTGTATTTCTCAGAAATTATGTTGTATTTCTCAGAAATTATGTTTAAATATTAAAGGGGAAGTCGACTCATGAAACACGTTCAATACGTTCAGATTAAAGAATCTGTGATATGTTTAGTGATTGTGGTGCTAATTTGTTGGTTTGTACTGTATTATTATTCCCTTAAGAAGGTAGCAACTTTGAGACTATGATGTCATAGGGGGACATTGTCCACTGTCACACTACTGTGTCAGGTAAGCCAGGGCAATCTCAGGACTACCTACCCAAGGCTTGCAGCCTGAGGCTTAAAGTCTTGTGCCAAAAACTCATTTGCATTTCTATAATTGCGCGTACAGTCCAGTAATTTTCAAGCCCATTAAACACTGCCTTGCTGTAAAACTATTAGGACTGCACAGCATGGCAGCAGTGAGAGCATCAACACTGAGTTGATGCAAATGGAATTTAAATTTTTTTATTTATAATAATGGATCACAATTAGCATAATGGGTAGTTCAGACTAAACTTAGCTGAAGTAACTGGCTAGCGCTTAGCATGGCTTCTTATAAAGTTTTCTTATAAATACATATTTGGACACAAATTACAAGAATTCCATTGAGCTAAATGTGTACATCAGTGTCTAATTAACAAAAAAAAATACACCACACTGAGTTTGTTTTGATGTTTAGCTTCTGTTTAATTCCGTTGTGTGCATCACGATGCTGCAGTGCTTGATTACTCATTTCATTGGAAGCACATTTGCTTGTTTTTAAAAAGTGTTTTTGTACCATGTGTCTATGTGTGAATTTTATTAGATAAAGTGTTGCCATGGGCAATGACTACTGCTGAGTTGTGATTATCGAGTCTCTTAACATACCATCGTCATTCACAAAATGAAAGCAGCTACATGGAATGTAAACAGAGTTCTGCGGCTGCTTTCTGACGGACTGACACGAGCTCAGGCAATGTTCGGAGCAAAGCAGGTCAGGCAAAGAAGTTGGTTTGTCGATTTATTATGAATGAGCCAATAAATGTAACGATTAGTAATAAATTAGTAGAGTGAGAAGTGGTCGTAAGCCCGTTTTCCCAGAGTGTAGGAGATGAGAGGCGAAGATTGAAGACCGCTTGCGATGGATGAACTCTTGGATCTTGCAGCAGGCAAAGTTTGATTGTCCAGGTTCTAGCGTAGTCTGCTCAGCCAGCACAAGAAAGTGGTCTTCGCACTTATATAGTTAACAAAGTCCTCTGTGACATCATCAACATACAGCACAATTGGTGGGCTTTATCATAGTATATATACATTATGGTTGCGTTACCATAAACAGGATGTCCCTGTCAGAAAGAGTACTAAGTGTTCTTGACAACAGAATATCTGTAGATGTGTCTATCTCTGTGTTTTCATCAACCACACACCAACCTGCATTACCTCAGTTTATCTGATCCTGGGTCAACTCCTGGGTCTTCATTTCAGAGAGCTCCATCTGAGCAAGACACAAGAAAGACCTTGAAAAGGAAAATCTTCATGTAGAGAAAGGCATAAAGGTCAACAATAGAAGGAGAGGCTAAACTTAAAGATGGCCATAAACAGTATATAATACTGAGACCTTATTTTTGCTAGCAATGGTACTGTAGTTTTTAAATTTTCCACCTGCAGAGGTTTTATTCTCTTATTATATGATTATACACTGCTTCGATTTTGGGCCGTATTCACAGTGCCACCTTATGTTCACAGACTCCCACCATGACATCCGTGCAGGGAAAGCCACCAAACAACATGGACATTTACCCTAGGAGAGCTTCACGGTTTATGACCACGATTTGAGCAAGACTGGGGTATAAAAAGGAGGCAGTGGTCACACCAATGAGGGACCATGCATCCAAGAGATAAAACTGGAAGAAATCATGTTTCCAAGTTCATCAAGATTCCCTACGATGGCGCATCATGGTCTGTTACGCGCTGTTAAGGTCTGTTAAGCTCTACCGCACTCTGCTACGATTCCTGTGTTCTACCATCATAAACTGTAATAAGTATGGCAATGTTTTCGTCTCGATTCCACCAAGTTCCCTTAAGATCATCATGATTCCACCAAATCTTTCCTGTGAATCATTAAAGTGCATCAGTAACACTTTCTGGTTGTAACTGTAAAGGAGAAAATAGACATGAACATGTCAAATAAGCAATGTGATAGGAAAAGGGTGGTTGATTAAACATGGGTATCCAAGGGTTGCTTACAGTGACACAAGGTGAGGTCAGAAAACTGTCCAAGAGTTGTACAAGCTCCAATACCAAACAGTACAATTACCAAGAAAGTTTAAAACTCTGAATGATCATTATAAAAGCAGTCTTGTTGCAAATGCAATAAGTATAATTTTCAGTTGCTAATTTAACTAGCCTGCTAAATAATACATTGATAGCTAGATAATTTGTATAATGTATAGTTTAGCTGGCTAGTTAAATTTTTGCAACTGAAAGCTGTTATAACTAAAGGGAAGGATGTCGAGGATATTATACTAAAGTGTGTTCTCAGCACCACTAATCCTCAAAAGCCTTTCACTGTTGTAAAGCATCCAGCTACAACAATAAAGACAGTGTTTAATTTTGGCACAGCATTTCTTCCAAAGCATGCTGGTTTTGTGCAAATCCACATGTTAATACATCATGCTACGATGCACAATCTGCATTAACGTCTACATTTCTAAAGGAGCTGTGCCATTTCACCTAATTTTGACTGTTTCTTATGTAAATATACATAATGTCCTTCTGTTAACTCAAATTTGCCAGTAACTCTTAATTCACCTGATTATTTTTAAAGGCAGCACAAAAGTAAGGTAGTTTTATAATCTCCAACATATAATCATCATTCCAATAAAGCAATCTGGTTGCATGATCTAAGATTAGCATCTGGATTAAAGGGAATATTGTGTGTTCGATTTTTTAATGCAATTTTTTACATTTTTTAAAATCAAACTGAACAGTGTGTTACCATTATTATAACTTATATCAACACTCTCTAGGCTCATGGTTTTGTGTTTAGGTGTGTGTGTGTGTGTGTGTGTGTGTGTGTGTGTGTTCCTGTTGCTCTCAGAGGCATTGCTGTCAGGCTCTGTTACTAAATTTGGTACTGAAACACTCCCTTTAGGGTACCAGGATTATTGGGGTGTTTGACAGCATCTGTTTACTCCATCCTGAGTGAAGCTAGGTAGATACCAGTAAAGATCATGTGAGATTCTGCTGGTGAAGGTAAGGTCACAGGCAGCTCTGATGTGTGTGAGTGATTCATGACCGCATGACTGAACCTTTTCACTTACCTTCATAAAGCCTTGCCTCCCAAAATATCACAATACAATGCTGCAAACACACCTGATTTTATATATATATATACACACCTTTTCATCAGAAGCACATTGCTTGCCATAAAATACACATGTGGTGCATTTGAAAGTGAAAAAGAAAGTACAGGGGAATTCATTGTTAGGTAACAAAACAAGGGTGTGGGACCATTTGAACCCCAAGACAAGTTTTTATTTACAGAAACACTTGGTGTTAAGTTCAGTGGTGCTAATGAACTGGCGTTCCAAATTGCCCCTAGGTGTGAGTGTGACTGTTTATGTGTTGTGTGTTGGCCCTGCAATGGTCTGGTGAACTGTTCTGGGTGTGCACCACCTTCGCCCAGTGTTGGCTGAGATGGGGCTCCAGCTTCCCTGCAACCCTAGTAGGATTGAGTGGTTCATCAAATGAGTGAGAACTCATTATCTTAATTCCTCTTGTATAGATGTAGCTCAATTTAAAAAACTTTGCATACACTGAATATTTTCTCCATATAAAATCACCATTTTAAAGTCTTCCCCTGTATTGGTACTCTAGGAAATCATGATTCTCTGATTGAAACAGTTTTACTTTCACTGAAATAAACTGAAAGTGGCACAGTGGCTCACAGCTCAAACGCCCCTAGGTGTAAGTGTGTGTGTGTGTGTGTGTGTGTGTGTGTGTGTGTGCTGGTCCTGCAATGGTCTGGTGAGCTTTTTAGGGTGTACCCAACTTTTTTGCCCTTATTAATTGTAACTAAATGTGAGTGTGACTATGAATGGTGTGTTGCCCTGCGATGGCCTGGTGAGCTGTCCAGGGTGTACCCTGCCCTCGCCCAGAGTTGACTGAGATAGGCTCCAGCCTCCTTGTTACCCTAATAGGATTAAAAGGCTCAGAAAATGGATGGACCTTCTTGCTGAGAGGCGAAAGTTCTAAGTAATAAATAATAATTCCTAAATAAAAAATATTATGTAAAGTTTTCAGTTATACTTCACTTTCTTTAAACTGCTTTGGTTAAAAATGTCTGCTGAATGAGAGTATCACATGACAGTTGTCATCTGCATGAACTTTGACTCAGGCCAGTTGGCTTTTGCTCAGGCCAGTTGGTAAAATCAGCATTTAATATGGCTGTGGTCCGCAGATTAAAGTGATACTTCTGCAAAAAACAAAATAAAAAAATACATAAAAATATGTAGTGCAGCAACATGTTTTCTTTTAACCGCTTTGACAGAGAAACAGGACGTTTTCAGTAAAACTCTTTCCTCAGCTCTCCATGTGCTTCTAAAGATCAAGGAAGCGAAATCTGATCGGAACAGAGTAGGAATACACGAATCAAGAAATATAAAATTCACCATTTATGTTGTGAGAATAACAACTGGTGTGGCATGGTGGTTTGCACTGTTGCTTTGCAGTGAAAAGGTTCTTGGTACAAATTTTGTGGTCTTTCTGGGTGCATGTTCTTCTTATGTCTGAATGGGTTTCCTCTGAGTACTCCGATTTCCTCCTACAGTACAAAAGGCATGTATATTAGGTTAACTGACTACTTTAAATCTTGTGACCTGTACAGGGTGTACCCCACGTCTTGGCCAAAGTTAGCTGGAATTGGCTCCAGCTTCTCCCATGACCCTGTTTATTTTTATTGTATGTTTTTCGATGTTATATTGTTAGGCCTCACGAACGCCTCCCTGGTGTGGTGTTTCGAGCATGTCCGACTGGGAAGAGACCCCGGGGCCGACCCAGAACAAGCTGAAGGGACTACATCTCTCGGCTGGTCTGGGAACGCATTGGCGTCCCCCTGGAAGAGCTGGAAGAAGTGGCTGGGGAAAGGGACGTCTGGAAATCTCTGCTTAGGCTGCTGCCCCCGCAACCCGACCCAGGAGCAAGCGGAAGAAGATAAATGAATGAATGAATGAATGAATGAATGTTTTTCGATTTGATACTTGGATGTTTATGTAGCACCTGGTCCTGGAGAAATGTTGTTTCGTTTCACTATGTACTGCGTCAGCTATATGTGGTTAAAATGACAATAAAGCTTTTTGAACTTGAACTTAAACTTGATGGATAAGTGGTATAGATAATGGATGCATGAATGGTTGCCTGTCAAAGCATCACCTTTTCACAACAAAAAAAATAAAAGGGAGATTCTCCAGGATATCCAAGGTGAAATTCGACACGTGAAATTCTGAGACTGTTTAGTGTATTAGTTTGATTGTATAGCGTGCACACTATCGTTGTCAGAGCTTCTACTACTCCTGCAGTTTTTGAAATACTCACCCCAAACCAACTTCTTCTTATCCATCTTGAATACCATGCACTTGTTCTCTTTTTTTTCCTTTCATTTTTTTACCTCATTAAAATGAATGGAGTTTGGAATCAAAGTCTTCCTGCTTTTGATCATGCTTCATCACAGAGCTAACAAACTTACGTGTAATATATTGTGGCCCACACATGCCTTTTTGTTGCTTTTTCTATTCATCCCATCCCTTTTTTCTTACACTGGCTTCAGAGAAACACCTACAGTTTTGAAGTCAGTGTTTTCTGGCTTGGTCAAACTTCACCACTTGACCACACAGAATTTTTAGCAGAGCTCCCAAACACACACCGAAGGCCGAGCACCATACTTAAGAAACTATCGGCATGATTTTTTTGTGGCCTGTACGACCATCCGTCTGTCTGATGTCCATATGCAGCATCCTGATTGGATCTTGTGCATCTCATCAAAGAGTGACCAATATCTGGGAATGTATATTTAGACAGTTTTTGTCTTTCAGAAAGCACTTAGTTATTTTTTTTAACCCAAATTACATCCAAATGACAACAAACTCAAATGATTTTATATAATTATAAGTATTTTTAATTGATTATTGAATATTTTTGGCAATGCTTCTATTGACTTTTATGGAAAACATGGCTTAAACTTTTAAAACATCATCAGTCCCTAAACCTGTATATTCTTTATGTAGAAATGTCAAACTTTATTATTTTTGAAGGCATCTACTTTCCAGCTGTACTTTTTTGCAGTATTGTATAGACACATATATAGAGCGTAACTTTCTTGGTATGTCAGCAAGAGAAAGAAAAAGTATGTGTTCTGTAATGTCAGAAAGTATCTGCATGAGTCTGCAAAACAGAAAGAAACTTTTGTAAGATGCTTCAGTTATATTTGAGGTACATTTTTTTGCATGTCATCTTTTGTAATTAAATTATTGACTTAGCAAAGAGTAATTCATAAAGAGTGCTTAAACCTAGAAGTACTTCTATTTGTTTTTGGAAATATTGTGCAAATAATTACTAGAAAATGTCTGTGCTTCCTGCTGATATCAGGGTCAAGAATCATATTACTAGCTGAGACACATAACACTTGTGTGTGCGATGCATTGGATTATGTAATGGTACTTGCAGTAAATAAGGAGAATTACAATAAATAAAGGTGGAGGCAAACAAGGTTTCTTTGAAACAGGTCGATGTTTGAGAAATTGTTCCACCAATCCTCTGATAAACTCGAGACAGCTGATGTTTTTAGTTTTTGGTTTTTTTCTTACATTTGTAGAAAAAAAAATGTTTTTTCTTACATTTTGTTGCAGTTCATCTGAACAGCTGATCTCACCACAAAATCTTGATGTTTCATGCACCAACATTTACTTCTTCCTTTTTGCAGTAGATCTAAAAATGTAAGCAACGTGCAATAATCAATGATCGACCTTCCTCCAAATCCACAAAGATAGAACTCCGCCACTAAACACGTCCTGATCACTGCTAAGAAATGAGCAAACTGCTTGATATTAAGGATTGTAAGGAAAAACAATTTGCATCACTGTAAATCATGCCACTTAGACTTTTAGACTCATGCATGGTCTAAGATGATAATTTCATGGATATGCACCAGTGAGAATGTGCTTCGTGTCTGAGGGGAAATTTTAAAATGAATAGATTAATATTTTTCTAAGAAGTGTATGTGACACACAGATCAGCTTGAGGACTCAGGAAGTTGGCGAGAGGACAAGCAAGCTGGAGGGGGGGTGGGGGTGGGGTTTAACTCAGCTTAGCAGTTGTGTTAATTTACTCACCATACACACAAAAAAAGGCTAAATTTATGTATGCATGCTTCGCAGGACACTGTCCAGGAAAGTCACACCACTCTACACCATTTCCGACAACCAATAATGCTACCAAAATGCTAATCAACAGCAGAAGATACAGTCCCAATTCCAAGAAAAGTTGGGTCACTGTGTAAAATTATACATAAACAAAATGTAATGTTATCCGCAGTCAGTTTAAAGGCCTGTATCTCTGCAAACTGAATTCACAGACAGTGATTTCTGAAAGTGTTCCTGAGTCCATTCAGTGATTTCTATAGAAGACCAAACCTGTTTTTCTTATGGAGTGCTGCCAAATGTTGCTTATCGGCATTGGCCCGTGCACACACAGATTTCTCCAGAAGATTCTCTGAATCTTCTGATGATATGATTCTACTGTATTTTTTGATGTACTTTATCCTTTATTACAGTCACAGGGAGACTGGAGCCAGCTGGCTCCAGGCAAAGGTTGGGTACACCCTGAACAGCTTGTCAGTCCATTGCAGGGCAACACACACACAACTAGGGTCAATCAAGAATATCTCATTAGCCTAATGTGCATGTCTTTAAAAAGTTGGAAGAAACCGGAGTACCCTGAGGAAACCCACACTAGCATGGGAAAAACATGCAAACACCACACACAAGTCATGTCATGTTAAGCATGTCAAGAAGGTTCCAAGACTTTCTCATGCTGGAAAAATTCATCTGACATCCTGGACAGCTCACCAGGCCATCAACACACTGACAAAACTACTCTTAATGAAAATCAGCAATGTTTTTTTTTTTGCATGCCTCTCCCCATGGACAGTGAGAGACATGGCCGGCATTTGATAACCCAGATTGCTGCACTGGGGGGACAGTAGTGACAATACATTGATAGTGGGGCTCGAACCCCCAACCATGGGATCAGTAAGCCAGCACCAGGCCACCACTGCCTCTGACTGAATGCTAAAATGCTAAATATACTGTATATCCCCTTACAATGAAACCTCATGGAAACATCAACATGATATCATTTTTTCTTCTGCCTATTACTCAGGACAGCTATCGAAGTGGCCAGTCAACAGTAGAAATAGGATCATCACATGCAGAAAGCACACCCAAAATAAACAAGACGAGAGTGAATCTGAAAGCTTTAAATAGCTGTCAGAACTGTCATTCAAGTTAATAAAGTAATAATGTCTTGTTTATTCTTTTAAATATAATATTTTAATAATATTACAGACTGCAGTAAGATGATGTGGGCTGTTTCATGGTCAGTGTTGTCTTTTTGAAATGATACAAGGGACCGCTTTAAGTAGTCACTTGCATACTTTATGACTTTCTTGTTATTTTTGAATTGTGGAAGAGTATTCCCATCTACACTTGTGAAATCTTTTCTCAATTCTGGTAAATAGTGTTATCAGAGGAAAATATTCATCACATTTTGAACAAGTACAGAATTCAATTCTCTCCACTGTAATAAAAATTTAAATTTCTAACGAACTTTTACTTTTGGAGGGGTATTTTCATACAATCTAGAAAGATGTTCTGCTGCTTGTAAGCTCTATTTATAATCTACGTGGCTTTGTTGGGATCCTTTGTTTGTCAAAAATGTCTTCTCCGGAAGTTAGACATTACATGTAGAGGGCAGAAGTGCTTTTTTCAGATATTCATTGGTTTTTCTAAAGCAGCATAGTACTGTATAGCTTGCTGAAAAATACAATTGGGATTGGATGGGAATTACTTTCTGTACAGAATTCCACATCAGCTTGATAAGCTTGTCCGTCAAAAAGGGAAAACCACAATGACTGTCACTGATGCTATTGTTACTGCACTTAATAATATATACAACTAATGTTGATTGAAACCTGCTCAGATCATGTGTTTAGTGAGCTTTTATTCTTAATTCTGCAATTTAATTTTTGTATGCCTTATTCTGATACACTACAAGCAGATGTACTTATTCTGGAGACCCTGCACCTGTTATACTTTCACCCGGTGTAATTTACCTATAACCTATAACTCTGATACTTCACACAAAATATTCTTGTCTCATAATGTGTTGACTGGTAACAAGAAACCACAAAAACTAGGAGCTACAGTGAACACAGAAAGTATACCCTAATTGTGAAACAGTCCATGTACAACCAATACATTTTGTGTGTGTGTGTGTGTGTGTGTGTGTGTGTGTGTGTGTGTGCGCGTATTCATCTTTATTTATTAACAGACTAGAATTGTCCATTAGATAAGACACACAAAACACTAAAAACTGTGTTTATGTGTTTGTCTGTTTTTATACGCCTTTGAGCCCCAAATATTTTCCCACTTCACAGCAAGAAAGTGCTGGGTTCAAGTCCCATGCCCGGCAAAAGCATTTCTATGTGTAGGTGGCATGTTATCCCTGTATTTGCATGGGTTTCCTCTGGGTACTCTGGTTTCCTCCCACAGTCAAAAGACATGCACGTTAGGCTAATTGGCTGTTCCAAATCCACCCTAGTTGTGAGTGCATGTGTGAGTGTTGGCCCTACAATAGTTTGTTGAACTGTCCAAAGTGTACCCTGCCTTTGCCCAGAGTCGGCTAAGATAGGCTCCAATACCCCTGCAACTTTAGTAGGATTAAACAATTTAGGAAAAAATGCATATTTTAATTTTTTGCCTTTTAAAACTTAACAACATTAAAAAGTTGCATTTTTTTAACTTTCACTTTTCTGGGTCCATACTTCCACTTTCCAACTTAGTAGGCTGTACACAATATCTATACTTTCACTTAAGTATTAACTGTTTTGAACTTTGTCCACTTGGACCAATCCGAGCCTGGATGAAAGCAGTGCTGGATGTACAGAGTTCACCTCAGATGAGATATTTCAGGTTCTCACAGCTGATGAACTTGAGCCGGATGTATTATGTGTGTATTCATTGATTTAGGATGACCTTTGGACATGCAAGTTAAAAAACAGACGCCTAAATTTGTGATTACTTTATTTAGAGCCTATTTATTGGTCTCTTAGAAATTTTTATTATAAATGCCCCATAATAAATTTACTCACTTGAATAATTTGAGTCTCTTAAACTGATTTGCTTGTGCCTTTATTTCAACTCATTAATACCAAAGCCGTTAGAAATATTTTTTTAACATTTTCCCTGAAAATGCAATGTCATTACACACAAACATTTTTTGTTTCATTATAAGTGTGTAGGAAAATTGTGTACGAGATCTGAGTGGAGTCCTGGCCATTTAGTAGATTGGACGTGATTGGCTGGTGAAAATGACGCACGTCTATTTACACCAATCAGATTTGGTGTGTGTCTGCACACAAGCGGTATAAAGAAATCGAAGCTTGTTCAGCACTCAGTCCACTTTGAATCTCCCTATTAAGTATATTTCATTTCAACAACTGTCCAGTCTTAAGGGACAAACTAACCGCCCGCTTTTTAACGTTTAATTTACAGTTACTAGTTTATTCACTAGAAACATGAACTCCCACGGTATCTCCGAAAATGATGACTGCTTCCTGTTCACTTCTGAGTCAGTTGGTGAAGGGCATCCAGGTATGAATATATAAATAACCTGTTTCTTTTTAATTAGGGTGAAAATAAGCATTTAAGTAGAGTTTTAGGGTTTGGCGTCGAACAGGTGACAAACCGAAACTGCCTGAAGCGCAGTGCGTTTGTATGATTAGCATGTTAGCAAACAATAGCTATGTTAAACGGTTAATTCTTCTCTCTTTTTTTAGCTTTTCTACGTATATATCAGGTAAACCTAACAGTAAAATGAACATAATCATTATATTTATTATATTTCTCTTACATATAGCCTATTAAAGTTATATTAAAGCTGATTAGCTTTTAAATACGGTTTTTTGCTAGCCGGTGTGGTAATCTTAACCACGCGCGTGCGTTTGGAAGGCCAGCTCGCGGCAATCACGAGCTCCAGGTGGAAGCACGTTAAGAAATTATGGATGTGTTTGTTTTTGTTGTGTATGTGTGTGTGTGTGTATATATGAAAACGGTGTCTAAGGTTTTTCTTCTGTATATCTGAGGCGCAAATTTAATCAAGGTGAAGTCAGTGATGTAGAAATTGTGAGCACGCGCCATATACTGCTTTTTATTACTTTATTATGATTATTATCGTGTCTTTACACACAGTTTGCTGACATTTTTAATATTAATATTCTCTGTACAACCCATCAACCTCTTGTTAGAAGTACAGTCTCTCAACCCATCCATAAAAATATAAATATACATACATATATATGTAGAATATATATAGAAATTAGTTTTTTGTTGTTTTTTAAATCTCTCAACTTAATATTCTCACCATTTTCTTAAACGCAGCCAGACAGAACAAATCACTGCATTTATTACTGGTGAATCAATGAACTTGACTTAATCCGCCGTATTGCGTTCATGCTTCTGTCTCCACGTGGTTGCCCTCTTGCGTCAGCCTCCATCCGGGTTGCCAGACTGGTGTTTTTCCCGCCTACCCATCATACCACTCACAAATTACATGGTTATGAGGCCCAATAAGATTCATATATGGGACTTGATGAGCGGTGTTGATGGAGATATTCGCTGTTTATACTTTTAAAACCATTGTGCCCTTATCGGGTTTCTCCAAGTCCACCAGGTATGTGACCAGTGCCATGTTCTGATGGGTCATCGAATTTCAATTTAAGAAGCTGCAAGTGGGTTAATCCTATTGGGCGATAGGTACATTGATAGAAGCTGTTGCATATTGCAATATATAATTGGTGTGATCTCAAAGTACGAGGTGGGACTGGAAAGCCGCAGCTTGTTTATTTCAAAGATGGGTTTCTGATAATGGGATTAATTTGGTTTAATTTCTGCAGAACTGAAACTGAAACCATATAAATGTTTATCAATATGCACCTTGCTTTCGCTTTCGGGCGGTGAGGGATATCTGATAACACATATGGTGTAATAACGCATAAAGTGGCAACACTGACATTGGAGGGAAAACTTCTTCCTGTTGAATCACATTTTAGGCAAAATCCTGAGCACATGAGATTAAAAATTACATTTAGTTTTTATCTATTTATTTATTTATTCTGAGCAGAAGATACTTCTCACTGGGCAAGGGCACTAGCTTGAGTGAAACCAGTCATTTTGTACCCAGTGTACTGCACTGCTGCATGAAGCAGAGCAGGACCGATTTAAACAGGTGCCTCGAGCCCTTACTTGGTTATTGCTGATTAAAACAGCTGATGTCTGCTTTAAATGTGCATTCTCTCTGAAGGCTGCAGGGTATTGACCCAACTCAAACACAACCCAGTAGCTACGCTAAGCATCTCTCTAGCGCAAGCTCGGGATCAGCACAAAGCATTGAGCCACGTAGTGAAATTTAAAATCTTGACTGCATTGTCATGATGTGGGTTTATCACCATGTTGTGGTGTTAACAGTTGGGTGCAAAAAGAGCCAGGGGTTTTTATGATGAAATGTATTGGGGTCAATTTATTTTGATGAATGTGTTTTAACAGGAGACAGGCAATATGCAGAGGATAATGTACAGCATCATGTAACAACCTGACAGGCGATCAGCTTAGTACACTGCTACTTATTGTTTTTAAATAATTATTTGATTTAAAGGGTAAATTAAATGATCAAAAACAATTGTCTGTTATTAAGAAAATGGAAGCAGTGCATAAAGCTCTGTGGGTGGGATCTTCCAGGGTGGTGACAAAACCCAGTTAGCATTTTAATTTATTTTATATAAATAAAAAATTCAAGGCACTTGGTTGTTTTTGCTGCGTCAGTTTTCAGGGAGGAATGTGTCAAGTTTTGGCACAATATTTAATCATGTTTTTCCTTCCTTTACAAAAAAAACAAGCAATTTTGCAGCACTAATTACAAATTCTGTCTTTTTTTATTAATACCGTTGTGATGTTGCAGTTATGGCTGTAATGTATTGTTCCTCGGAAACAAATACATCAGGGCCTGTTTACGGCTCTCTAACGTTAATACTCTGTACACCATTTCATCAGATAAGATTTGCGACCAGATCAGTGATGCTGTGTTGGACGCTCACCTCATGCAGGACCCTAATGCCAAAGTTGCCTGTGGTAAGTGTTGCGACTGCCGTAGTCTGACTTACATCTTAACATAGAGGCTCTGTAGCTGTCAAGTGTTAACTGAATACGGTGTGGATGTGTGTGTGTGAAGATGGAAAAAGATCTAATGACTGCTCGAACAGTCCATACTTGTACTTCAGATTTTAAAGCTTTAAACCGCCTCCTTTTACCTTTCCTTTCCTTCTTAATCATCTCGCCGATTTGTAATTTTTTTTTCTCTACAGAAACGGCAGCTAAGACTGGAATGATCCTGCTTGCTGGTGAGATTACCTCTCACGCTCATGTTGACTACCAGAAGGTCGTTAGAGACACCATTAAGCAGATTGGTTATGACGACTCCAATAAAGGTACGACAGTAGCATGAAACCAGCTGTGCAGGGAGTTATGTATAATATAGCGCATTTTGTGTGAACTTTTGTATAATGGCTTCTCGGTACAGGTTTGTGGGCCACTTAAGTTTTTTCGTGTATAAGTGGAACTCCGAGGCTTAAGCCGTTTTAAGCACCATGCTTTCTTTGTTCAGGGTTCGACTACAAGACCTGCAACGTCCTTGTAGCTCTGGAGCAGCAGTCCCCAGACATTGCTCAGGGTGTCCACCTGGATCGTAAAGATGAGGATATTGGTGCTGGAGACCAGGTGAGTGTGATGAAGTGCCGTATGTAAAGAAAAGTACAGCAGTGTAAGATGAGCAGAGGATCGTAAACACGGTTCATCGGAGGGTTTTAATACTGCATGTATATCATGATTAGTGCAAGGGATTCTGTTTGGGCTGGAGCAATGCGTACGTTTCGTGTCATTCACAGGGTTTGATGTTTGGCTACGCTACTGATGAGACCGAGGAGTGTATGCCTCTAACCATCATCCTGGCACACAAGCTGAATGCTAAAATGGCTCAGCTACGTCGCAACAAGGGTCTCTCGTGGCTGAGGCCTGACTCCAAAACACAGGTAACGTCTTTCACTGAAACCTTTTTATTTATTTATTTTTAATTTTTTTGGCAAATTGTAGTGTTGTGTAGACCGGAAGGTTCAGATGGAGTTACTTGGCGGGTGGGTGTTTTGTCAGTTACTGGGTTGTTTCCCGTAAGCACCACAGGATAACGGTATCCAGCACACAAATTTGTTTTAATGTCATTTTCATTTCATTAGTTAAACTTTGAAATGGCAAAACAGGGTGTGAACCTGAATTTTACATTAATATTAATTTTGGCAGGTTTTACCTCTTGTATACAGAATGGTGCTGCTGGTATTTTTCTGTTCTTGTTTTTAAATATGTGACTACCTCACCCGCTCTGACTCTGTGGGTCTCTGTTGTACAGTGTATTTCTCCAGTCCACTGTGTTAATTATTTTGATTTGAAGGCTGCCAGTTATTTTGATGTTTAAACAGCGATTTGTAGCCTGTACTTATTATGACGTTATCGCCGCTGTGGCTGGCTGGTATTGTCTGTTGGACAACTGTGTATAAGAATGGAAAATGCTTTGTGATGTCATAGTATTGCTGGTTTCATTACATCATACCTTGTTGTTAAACTTAAGTTCCTGGTCTCTTGTATAGGTGACAGTGGAGTACCGTCAGAACCGTGGTTCCATGGTACCCGTGCGTGTGCACACCGTGGTGATATCTGTACAGCATGATGAAGACGTGGGCCTGGAGGAGATGCGTGAAGCGCTGAAGGAGAAGGTTGTGAAGGCGGTCGTGCCCAATAAGTACCTGGATGAGAACACCATCTACCACCTGCAGTCCAGCGGGCGCTTTGTTATTGGAGGACCACAGGTAAGCAGGAACGGTGCTGGTTATCTTCCAAGGGGGAATTTTATGAAGTTTTAACTGTATACAAGACTGTTTTGAAGGGACTTATTTTTTTTAACATGCGCGATAGGACGAGTAGGTAGAAATCACACACAGTGTGGCACAAGGGCGGTAAAATGCAGAGTGCCCAAACAACTGCGGAACAGGCCACAAAGAGGCACTAATTCTACATCCGCCGCTATAGCCCATGTAAAAATCAGGTTGCACTTCCTTGGTGGAGGTGTCTGCACTTTGTCTGTCTGGGGATGTAATCCACCTGGATTTCAAAGTTAAAGGTTTTTGTGATTTGTGACTGTGGCGCAGGGAGACGCTGGTTTGACTGGACGTAAGATTATAGTGGATACCTACGGAGGCTGGGGCGCTCATGGCGGTGGTGCATTTTCAGGAAAAGACTACACCAAAGTGGACCGCTCTGCTGCCTATGCTGCCCGCTGGGTTGCCAAATCCTTGGTAAAGGCAGGACTTTGCAAGCGTGTCCTTGTGCAGGTGATTTTCAAATGCAACCCTTTATTTACTTTATATA
>JAOUQZ010070552.1:0-18586 GCA_028564935.1 Neosilurus hyrtlii
ATTAAATTCTACTGGTAAATTTACCAGTCAATTTCCGTTCCTACCCTCACCTATGGTCACGAGCTTTGGGTAGTGACTGAAAGTACGAGATCACAAATACAAGCGGCTGAAATGAGCTTCCTTCGCAGGGTGGCAGGTCTCTCCCTTAGAGATAGGGTGGGAAGTTCAGTCATCTGGGAGGATGAGAGGAGCCAGTTGAGGTGGCTCGGGCATCTGATTAGAATGCCCCATGGACGCCTCCCTGGTGTGGTGTTTCGGGTATGTCCGACCGGGAAGAGACCCCGGGGTCGATCCAGAACACGCTGGAGGGACTACATCTCTCGGCTGGTCTGGGAACGCCTCGACATCTCCCGGAAGAGCTGGAGGAAGTGGCTAAGGAAAGGGACGTCTGGGAGTCACTGCTTAGGCTGCTGCCCCGCAACCCAACCACGGAACAAGTGGAAGAAGATGAATTAATTAATTTATTTATTATTTATTATTATTGTTGTTGTTTGTTTGTTTATTTATTTATTTTTGCTATAAAATCAAAACCATGCAGTGAAAAGTCAGGAAATTGGGTAGGATGGAAGAGGGTCATATTTTGAGTAATATGTATGATAAAATCTTCTGAGTAAAACAATTTTGCCGTCAGATGGTATGACGGTATTTGAAGAAGATGCTTTTGATCAAAGTAAAGGTCAAAGAAAGCCTGAATACCTGATACTTTATAAAGACTTATCTAATAAAGAGGGAGCAAAAGCAGTTCATCAGAAGTGACGATGCATCTGTGTCCAAATCTTAAGAGTTTTCCTCACAATCGTATTTTTAGTAAAGGCAGCTGGGGTTAGAGAGGCAGGGGAAAAAACCAAAGCAGGTAGAGAGGAGGGTTAACAAGATAGGCTTTCTAGAATAAACGATGATGGTACGTCAGCACCAGGGTCCTCGCATTACCAATGGACAATAACATAATATTGGATAATAATAGATAAATCCTGTTTGATCAGCTGACATGACATCAGGTAAGATTTTCTCAAGACGACAGGTAAGGACCTTGGCTAAAATTTTGACATCAATGTTCAGCAGTGAAATAGGACGGTAGGAGCCACCGCAGTGGGATCCTTATCTTTTTTCCAAAAACAGAGAGATACGGGCAGAGCATGAAGTTTTGGGGAGGATACCTGAGGAAAGAGATTCAGTAAACATGTTAAGAAGTAAGGGGATAAGATTTCCAAAGAATCTTCAACTGGGAAGCCATCTGGCCCAGGCCTCTTTCCACTCTGCATAGCCATGATGGCCTCTCTTACCTCCGCTGAGGCAACTTTGTGGAACGGGAAGATCACCAAAAAATCATGCATGTCATCAAGGGTAGGTCGCTATTCTGAAGTGTGTTGTGAAGCATAAAATTTTTTGTAAAAAAAACTTTACATGCTGGGTTCAGGTGACTCCATACATCTACCAGATCATAGTTATTAAGGTACATATTCACATCTTTTGCACATTTTGACATAACAAACGTTTTACGGGCTGATGTGTACTGCTCATCATGATTGGGGGCTTACATATTTGCTAACATCAGTGAGGTATTGTATAATGACCCTGTAATGATGAAAAATTGCGCCCTTTGCGGTCAGTTATGACATTTGCGGATATAAATGGGGCAGAGGGATGAATTAGGATAGCAACACCTCTAGCTTTACTGTTGAATGATGAATGGATTGATTGAGAAACCCATTTTCTATGTACTTTAGAATGATCAGAGATATTCAAGTGTGTCTCTTGGATAAATGCAATTTCAGTGCCTAAATTCTTTAGATGTAAAAGAACTTTGTTCAGTTTTCTGGACTTGCCTACTTGCTGCACCCTGAGCCACATTATTAGCCATAGTCCAGATCTACATAAATATTCAACATTACTGAAGCTAGATAAAAGCCTGCACTGCAGTGAAACACTGTCCTAGACATACGGGGGTATGATAATGCTGGTGGTGGTGATGGTGGTGGTGATGCTGATGGTGGTGAAGATGATGGTGACAATGATGATGGTGGTGATGATGGTGGTGATGATGATGACTTTATTAAACTCAGCCCTGTCTAACATGCAGTACATCTACTATCTACAAGCACACAATGTGAGTTATGTATTATTTACACTGAGAGAGAGAGAGAGAGAGAGTGAGATGGTGCTGATAGCTGCAGGATATTTTTATTTTAGAGAATGAACTGTGTTTTCACTGTGTGGTGCTGGAGAAACATGCAAACACACACACACACACACACACAAAGACTGCGTTAATGTTCATCTGCTGCTTAGAAACTAACATAATAACACATACGTATGATATATATTGTCTGTGTGTGTGTATGTGTGTTGGATTTGTAGGAATATAACAGAAAGTATGAAAATACACAACATTACAAGTAGGTATTACATGTAGGTATATGCACATATATAGCTTAGTGTAGTTACCTTAGTAAACAGTGGGCTGCTAAACTGAATTTCATTGTTAATGCAACTGTTGACAAAAAGTTGTCTTATCTCTTTTATATATATATATATATATATATATATATATATCTCCTCGATTCTACAGACCCTGGTGTAACAGATATCGAAGCAGCGGACAAAGTCTAGAGTAGCCAAAATGTCCAGAAGGGCTCGGTGGTTGGCAAGAGCAGATGGGAGTTAGTTAGACCCACACTATCCTTGTTATTTCATATGTTTTTTGGTGGTGGATTTACATTGGATTTACATTTACATTTACATTGGATGATGTGGCTGTGTATGTAGCATTTTCCCCTATTTTTCCATAATTAAATTGTTATTATTACCCACTTACGAACGAGTCTCGGAAGCCACGGATAACTGGCAAAACTGGACAGGTGGGTGTGTGTATGTATATATATATATATATGTGTGTGTGGGCTGCCACACACACTGAGTGTAAGGGCACTTCAGAAGGTGGAGGAAAGGAAGGTGCTGCTTACTCTCTCCGTCACTACAACTTTTCCCTGCAGGTTTGGGAGTCAAACCAGCGACCTTTAGGTCTCAAACCTGCTTCGGTAACTATTAAATAATGTAAATAAATAAAAATTAAAGACTTCCCACGAAAGGCCTGGAGTGCAAACTGAGCACAAGCTCGTTAGCCACAAGTGTGTATGAGGACACAACACATCCGGATCCATGGGCACTGGCTGTCCCAGCCTCGTATATATACGCAGTTGATTCATTTGCACTTGTTACGCAATCAGCATTTCGGGGCAGCATATAAAGGGACAAGGTGCTCATTCTGGCTCTCTCTAGCTCGTTCCTAGACTTCTTTCTTCCGAGATGTCTCGCTTCTGTTTCCGGATGTCTCTAATGTAATGTAGCAGTGGCTGTGTTTAGCTGTATCACATTTATGGTGTAACTTCTTATTGATCCACACTCATTTCACTAATCAGGTTGCGGCTGTGCGCTAGTGCAGTGTCCTTGTAAGCTGTGCCAGGGTTTCCATCCACTGCCATTCGGGTGTGGAGCACACCATGACTGCTCCAGATTGAGCTGTGCAGCCATTAGAGTGAAGAAAAGAGCTGCTTCTTGGCTTTGGCGTCTTCCAGTGCAGATTTACTTTGGCGTTTTCCACGTCTGCGTGGCTGTGGTGTTATCTTTTGCTGCTTTGCTGTGTCGCCCCGCCCACCCGCTCATCTTAATGCTTTTGCTAGTGTTTTAACATGTGGTTGACTGTGTGGGGGTTTTCCTGTTTCTTTGAAAAAATGTAAATTTTCTTCTTTTGTGTTGGAATTATTTAAAGGGTACTTGGGTTACTGAGTTAGTTTCTTTTGTGATGCATTTTAGTTGTATTTGTGTTATTTTGGTTCAGTCATTTATTCAGTTATTTTCTTACCTGCTCGGTTCTAATTGGATTGTAGGCATTTATACTGAGATTAATTTGTATTTCTCCTAATTGACAAATTTTTGTCAGCGTTTGCAATATTGTGTACACCCCCCCCCCGTTACAGTGTGTGATGGTTTAATTGGTTATTTTATGAAATTATTATAAAGTATTTTCCTCTTTATTCTATTTCTGTAGCATCTTTCACAGTATTAATCTGTGTTCTTCACTCTCCATGTACTTGTATTACACATGACACCTCCGAATATGTCATCAGCAATTACTTCTGGTTTAAACATATAGAATATATATACAAAAATATAGACTCATCTGATGGTGAAGAGTTTTCTGTTTTTTATTTGTAGAATATATGTAAAATGTAAAAATACCAGTGAAATATCTTAACACGGGGACTTTTATTTTGTGTATGTGTTTCAGAGTCACAGAATTAAACCCACAGTAATCCAGATTTACATTTAACTCCTAATAGAATGATCACTGTGTCTCCCAGGAGGTTAACCTGGTGATGCTGGTTCTCTGGTATGCTGTTAGTAACAGTGTCTACTGCATTAATCCAATAATCACAACCATCACATCATCTTTCTTTTATTCACATTTCTTTTTTTAGAAATATCTGTTTCATTTAACACAATTAACACTGCAGACAGGTATACAGGTGTGTTAACATGTGGGTTTATTAATGAATTTGTGTACATAAGGGGGAAAAGTGCAACAGTTTTAATAAGTTAAACTTAAATCCAGAGGGGGTTGATTGCGGTATTGCTGAAAGCAACCACCAGATGGCATCAAAACAAGGAAAACTATGAAAAAAGCAAAATAATGCAGAATGGTATTGTGTGTGTGTGTGTGTGTGTGTGTGTGTGTGTGTGTGTGTGTGTGTGTGTGTGTGTGTGTTTCAGGTTTAGTTTTAGAGTAAAACTGTGATATTATTCTACTTTAAAAAAAAAACACCCAATTTTGGATTAAAGAGGCTGAAAATGTTAAGGTATATATTTTATATTCTGTATCAATCCTGCAAGGGAAATTTGGCTCTGCAAGTGAACACACACACAGCAGTGAGGGCAGTTGGGGCTTTGGTGCCTTGCTCAAGGGTACTTTTTTCTGAAGGGGGAGGAAGGCGAAGGTCTTGCTCACTCTGGAATTGAACCAGCGACCTTTCGGTTCCAATTCTGCTTCTCAATCCATTAAGCCAAGGCTTCCTCCAGTATTGTGGTGTTATTAGGCTGTTTCACTTTAATGGCTCCCCCAAATGTAGCCGTCTCTTTCCAAACAACAAAGACTACAAATGGTGAATCTGTTACACCCCACACCTTCCCACCCCATCCCAGGATTCATTGTGTACCATCATTAAATTTGATTTAATGTGTCACAGGTGTGAAAGTTGCCAGGCAGCGACAGGAGCGGTGTTTTGTGAGGAAAGGGATCCACTAATGATGCAAACAGGAAATTTTCTGTAGTCCAGACCATCTGATTTGGTCCCTGTAGTCACACAATGTCTTCTTTACAGACCTCATTCTTCATATCCCTCGGAGGATGCAGTACAAGAGTTCGGATTCAGCTATGGATCGACTGTCATGATAGTACCTGCAAAATGTTCCCTATAGACACAGCAGCTGTGGCTGGTCCACTGAGCTCTGTATACAACTGAAGGCACCATGATAGATTACAAGCACATATGACCTTGAAGTCAAGTGGTCACCATATTGGAACTCTGCAGTAACTGTTAAACTAAACCTAACAAAGGTACTCATGAACACTGTATTATCACTGAGCTCTGTATAAAACTGGAGTGCTAATTCACTAATTAAACCACCAACAATATTGAGTCCACGCCTTCACCAAAAAAAAAAAAAAAAAGACTGTTAAGGTGCCGATATTAGGGGGGATAAGTCTTTATTTGTTGGGAAACATGACTAAAGAGACATGAGGCAGCACAGTGATGTAGTGGTTAGCAAGTCCACCTCACTGCAAGAAGGTCCTGGGTTTAAGTCCTGGGCTCAGTGAGGGCGTTTCTGTGTGGTGTTTGCATGTTCTCCCTGTGCTTGCATGGGTTTCCCCTGGGCTCTCCGGTTTCCTCCCACAGTCCAAAGACATGAACATTAGGCTGATTAACTGTTCCAAATTTCCCCTAGTTATATGTATGAGTGTGAATTGTGAGTGTGTGTGTGTGTGTGTGTATGTGCGTGTGTGTTGCCCTGTAATGGTCTGGTAAGTAAAAGGTGTGTAAAACCTCAACTGGGTATATTTTGCCTCGACCAAAGTCAAATACCTTTCCTTTAAATATCAGTAAACATTTTAAATTCCTGAAATAATGCATCCTGTGCGCCCTATAAACTGAAATTCAACCACAAGATGGCGCCACCCGATAAAATGTCCTTCACACATTCTTTACTGGACGTGTCGTTGCGTTTTTCTATCAGTGAAACTGCAGTCAAGGATCCCTTTAACCTCCTTTTAACATAAAAAAAAAAACATTCCACAGACCTGATGAGTACACACTTTTTTAAATAAACACAGAATTTATTTGTTTAAATTAAGTTTTTATTAAAGTACATTATTATTTTATATATATGCATTATGCATTAAATTATAGAAATTACTATTAGTAGTCATGAACGAGTTGAAAACCATGTCATTACTAAGTTCCGCCACAAGGTGTCACCAAAACACAGATAAATTTATTTAAACAGTTCAGTATAAATGAAAGTGAGAATGAGACGTATCCTGAGTATTAATTAATACAGGGTTATAATAAAATGTAAATCTATACAAATGTATAGAGGAATGGCCTGGCGAGCTGTCCAGGGTGTACTCTGCCCTCGTCCAGAGTCGGCTGAGATGGGCACCAGCCGCTCCGTAACCCTAATTAGGATTAAGGGCTTAGAAAACAAATGAACGAATAAAAAGTTCACTGATGTTAAATGTGGATAGATGATTCTGCGGTTTGATGATATTCAATTAAAAATTCTAAACAAGGGAATTAATTAAATTAATCATCTTTCAAATCTTTGCTTATATAATAATTTGTTTTTTTAAATTCATTAAGCTCTTCACCTTTAGAGGAAAAGCACACTGTTGATTTCCAGACATGATTTAACTCCAGCTGTGAACTAGCATTTTACTAGGAACATAGAATTAATTATTCATGGAATTATTTTCACAGTAAGGTTTCCAGTTGGAAGTTTTATCATGAAGTATCCTTTATTACCAATAATAATAATAATAATAATAATAATAATAATAAGAGGAAGAAGAAGAAGAAGAGAATTATTATTATTATTATTATTATTATTATTATTATTATTATTATTATTATTATTATTATTGTTGTTGTTATTGTTATTATTTTTATTATATTTATTTATTTGTATTTTTTTAAGCAAAGTTTTCCTCAGACTGATTTTATGTTGAAATATTCTGACAAGGAGCAGGTCATAACTATGATGTCATAACTATAAATGACCAAAGGTCATGTCAGTTTATTATTATTATTATCATCATCATTATTATTATTATTATCATTATTATTATTATTATTGTTGTTGTTGTTGTTGTTGTTGTTGTTATTGATAGTGACTGAGATCGTGGAAACAAACAGCCAAAATAAGTTTATTTTAGAGGGTGTCTGGGCTCAACCTTAGAGATCAGACATCCAGGGAAAACTCGGGGTATAGCTGCTGCTCCTCCACATCAAAAGGCATCAACTGTGGTGGTTTGGGCATCTGATTAGAATGCTTCCTTGTCACCTCCCTTAAAAGGTATTTCGGGCACAACCAAAAGGGAGGAGGTCTGTCTGTTAAACCCTTTTCTATGCATTTGAGTTTTCCCTTCTTGATCTCTCATTGTTTAATTTATTTTCATTAAAGAAACAGCCATAATAGAGTCTATTGTCTTTTCAATGTTATCAAAAACGTATTTCTCTTCAAGAAGAACAAACCATCGACTAAACAAGAGCATTTTCTGCAAAGTGCAAGTGCAGTCAGCGCCGACGGCAAAGCACACATGATATATATTTTTATTTATTTATTGGGCTGCTCATGTGGGCACAGGATCATGGATGCAACACAAAATCGAGCTCATGGATTTACAGCATTTGCATAAGCATGTCTCTCTGCATGGAGGTCTGCTACAAATAGTATTTTATTTGTTTGTTTATTAATCTTAGCCATCACATCTGGAAACCACTGGTACATGGTTTATGGCCTTGTTCTCTATGGAGCTTTGATATAGATTTATAAGCACAAATAGAACATTAATAAACAGTAGAATTTCTAAAATGGTACAGTGTTTATGATCTGGTGGAATTTGTATACAGTAAGATTACGCCTTAATAATAAAAAATGCCTTTAATGTTGACTTAGACAATAATTAATTAATTGATATATTTGGAATGTATTCCACTGAATTATAATTTTGTATAAATATTTGTTTAAATCATCCCACGGGACCCTTTCGATTTTTAATGTAATTACTTTTAACAAATTAAAATTATAAATTATAATTCCCACGTGTAACATATAACTGTTATAATTATATAATATAATAAAACACAATCACTACTGAACTCTATTCGCTTTATACTTATATACAATATACTTTAAAAACTGGATGACATAAATGGGTTATATCCGGTGGGTGTGGTTTGATGACGCTCGGAGGGGAGGAGGAGGGAGCGCGCTTTCGGGTGACGCGCACAGGGATCGCCCCGCCCCCGCCCCCGCCCCGCCCCTCCCCAACCCCAGTGTTATCCGTGGAGTGTTATTGCGAGCCGAAGCGGAGGAGAACCGGAGGAGCTATTTCACTTCTCCTCGTCTTTACTCGTCATTTCTACTCGATTCTGTTCTGCTTCATTCCCGTCCGGGTCACCAGTCGCTGGTTGTGTGGGTTCGTGTCGGTGATGTCGGAGTTATGGAACGCGGCGGGTCGCAGGGAAGAGCGGAGGCTTTGAACCAGACCGCCTGCGGTGTTTGTCTTCTCCGCGCTGCCTGACTCGATACTCCGATACTCCGATCCTCATCGCTCCACACCGATACCGACACCGATCTCGATCTCTCCGGCGCGATCTTTCTCTACCGACTCGGAACCTCAGTGCAGGATTCCAGGGCAGTTTATAGACGATATGGAGGCTGTTATGGATAAGGAGTGCAGCGCTCTGGGAGGACTCTTTCAGGCCATCATTAATGACATGAAGGTAAAAGTTATATTGAGTTGATGTTATCATTAGCAGTGATCCTGCTTACTTACTTCATTGTGTTTGATAAATTTGTATATGGTAATTATAGTTATTACTATTACTACTCATTTATTCAGTTTCTGAAGCGCTTAATCCTAATCAGGGTTGCGGGGAGGCTGGTGCCCATCTCCACCATTTCTGGGTACACCCTTAGGGCACACCCTTCGACAGCTCGCCAGGCCATCGCAGGGCAGAAACACTGAGGGCTATGCAGCCTACACTTTACGAAAAGTCAATGAGAGACATGATAACCCAGTTAGCTGCACTAGGGGGGACAGCAGTGACGTTGATAGTGGGGCTTGAACCCCTGACCTTTAAATCAGTAATCCAGCACTCTACCACTGGGCCACTACTGCCCCACTACTGCCCCAACTACTACTACTTACATTTACGGCATTTGGCTGATGCCCTTATCCAGAGCGACTTACATCTAACATTTTTATACAAAAAAATGTGTTTTTGAGGGTTAAGGGCGTTGCTCAAGGGCCCAACAGTGGCAGCCTGGTGGTACTGGGGATTGAACCCCTGACCCTTGGATCAGTAAGCCAGTACCTTAACCACTATTATTACTATGTTTATGTTTAGGACAGATTTTAACCCTTTAACACACTCATACATTGTTGTTATTTTTGGAGTGTTTAACTAGAAATGAACGTTAGCGCTGCAGGCAAATGTCTACAAGCCTGCTTTTGTGTGTGGGGTTAAATCAGCAGTCATGCAGACACTTTTGCATGAAGTGCTGACTTCGGAGGACAAACTGTCAGAGCATTTGGGGTTAAATCTGTTCAGTGTCAAGAGCATTGCATGGGGACGGTCGTATCTCCAGGTGTTACTCCATGTCTGATTACCTACGGTCTAAAACCTGTTGTTTTGGAAGATGGTGTGTTTCTTGGTGATGTGATGCCAGAGCTGAATGATGTAAATATTTAAGAATTTATTATGGTTATTGGTTCACTGTATAATTAGCCAATTGATATTGGTAAAAATCACAGTTTGTTCTGTTAAAAATGTTCGTATAATTCACTTACTTGTGCCTAAACCTGCTGTCAGTTGGAATGCTGTTACTGACTACTCTGGAAATTGTGACTCATGAGACTTCAGAAGTAAAGTACTTGAGTAATCAGGGAATCTGTAAGCTGGGGGCTCTCTGGATTTAACAGAGGATGTAAAAGAAGTACCCTGGGTTCTGTAAATTGGAGAGGGGCTCCCTGTATTCTGTAGGTCTGGCAGCTTCCCTGGATTCTATAAGTCCGGGGCCCCCTGTGTTCAGTGATTTGGGGAGCGTCTTCCTGGGTTCTGTAAGCCTGGGGTCTCACTGGTTTTTCCACTTTGTGGAGTGGCTCCCTGTATTCTGTAGATCTGGGGGCTCCCTGGGTTCTGTATGTCAAGGGGTTCCCTGGGTTCTATTAGATGGCATTTTCGGTGTTCTGTAGATATGGGGGCTTCCTGGGTTCTGTAAGTCTGGGGCTCCCCGAGTTCTATAAGATGGAGTTTCCCTGTGTTCTGTAAGTCTGGGGGCTCCCTGATTTCTGTAATTTGGGGAGGGGCTCCCTGTGCTCTGTAAGTCCACGGTCTCCCTGGGTTCTGTAAGTTTGTGGGCTCCCTGTAAGCCTGGGTGCTTCTGGTAATCAGTGGCTCTCGGGATTCTGTTGAGGGGACCCTTACAGAGTCCAGCAAGCCTCCTCCCTAGAGAATCCCGGGAGGTCCCTGGGTTCCGGTTATCTGGTTGTTGGGTAGGTCTCTCACAATACCTTTTCTCTTAGACTATTGTCCCAGAAACTATCATCATTAATGCTACTGTTAATTGTTTTACCCACAGTACAAACATAATAATGCAGGTACAAACTTTCAAATATCAGTGAACATCAATTCCTTTAAAACATTAAAAACTTATAATATAAAACAGAAATATTTCAGTATAATATTAATAATAATAATAATATATACATCCCAAATAAATAGAACCAATTTAGTAAGAAGAGTATGACCCAAAGCGGAGCAGAACGTGAGCAGTAGCAAAGTCAAGGAATTGTAAGTTCTGCTGATGCAGTTTAAGGAATCCAAGTACCCGATGTGATAAACCAGGGACTCCGGGGACTCTGTAAGTCGGGGACTCAGGGGCTGGAGAAAATCTGGTGTTAATTAGTACTGGAGTTTGGTTATAAAACCTTTATCTTGTGGAGTTACACAATATTATTGTTAATATTATACTTGACCCAGTTCTCATCGATAAAGTTATAAATTGAATACAGTTTTAATATATCAGTTGGTCACTGATGGTGTAGCGACGGTACCTGGACTACATACACACTCATTACCACATACACACACACACATCATCTCAGATGGAAAAGTCCGGAACAAAGGGCCTCTCTGAACTCCTCCATTGTTACTGTTGAAGGATGTTGCCCTCGTAAAAGGGGTCGACTTTCAGGGGCCCTAAAATATTTATTGGTTTTACAGAGTGTCCGAGTCCTGCTTTCATAAAGACCAGAGGACTGATGTTGGATCAGATGTCTCATTATGCGTTTAGCTTTGTGCTAATCTGTGCTAATTTGCTGTGGTGGTGATGTGCGATCAGTGAGAATGAGTTCTGGATGCTCCGGGAGTGTGACGGGGCCAAGGTCTGGAAGTAAATTAATATTACCACTTCAGGTCGGCGTAAATAATTAGCCTTGCAGCTAATGTTTTAATGACTAGCGCGAATTGTATTTGGTTCCATCGCACAGCACAACCTGTAGAATGAAGAAGGCAAGGGGTTACCCATGGAGCCTTGAGGACTCCACCGTCTCATCGAGTCGTTATTTCTCTGTCTGGTGTTGAAGTTTGAAGTTGCACAAGTCCCACATTCCTGAAGGCTGTGACTCGAGCCGGGATCAGTCCGTCATCCTGTCAGTGCAGCGCCAAAGCAAAACACGCACCACGCTTTTGTCTGAACACGGTTTGCGTGTGGAGGGTTTGTTTTTGAGCTTCATTCCCAAGCGACGCCTCGAGAGCTTAAAGAAACTTTATCTCTTTGTGAAACTTTATTCCGTCCGCGGAGTCATTGTGGAAAGCCTCAGTTTTTAGTTCTCGGTTCTCTGTTCCTGCATGCAGAGTATTAATCTGAGGAATGACCTCATACTTCAGTATTTACAACCTCCTAGTTTAGTCACTTTACACATTTAACACTCAAAAAAAATTCGCCTTCTTTGATATCCGTATCATTTTTGAGATTCTCAGACCTGGTGCTCCGAGGACGAGGGCTCATACTCAGCACTGTATTTATATTAATTTAGGATTATTTTCAGCTTGAAGTTACATTTGGTGCAACATATTCTAAAGATTTAGCATGATTTAGAGTTCTGTATGAGTTGTATTGTTAGCTGTTAGTAGCGTAACGTCAGCTTCCTCTTTGTAAACAGCGTGAGAATTAGGGACGGTATTTCCACATCATTTTTAATTGCTTGAGGCTAAAGCGGTGTGAACACTCGTTTCTTCAGGAGTAATTATGAGTAATCCTGGTGTACAGAGGGTTCACTGAACTCATTGTGTAGGTGAGCAACACCGTGAGGCAACAGCTCGGGGGAAAAAACACACATACTGTTCTTCTAAGGAAAAACGCATGTTTAACAAGGGTGCTAAAACGTAATCTTAAGTACGCCTTAACTTCTTATAACTCAGATGAACCCACTGCAGGATTTTAAAGGTATAACTGGAAGCACTCTGAGAGTGCAAATCTAGGTCCACAACACCCCCTACTGGTCCAGCTCTATTACCACACTTCCAAACGGTCACGTGATGTTAAAGAATCTCTAAAAAATTCCTGGAGCCAGAAGTTGATCTAGATCATCTCCAAAATCTAAAGCAGTGTTACTCAGACTGAACTCAACCCCGCCAAACAAATCATCCATGATAATCCTATCATAACATTTTGCCATCACCTTTGTGTACTTTGCCCCTAAGCATATTCTTCAGTTTTTCCTTTAGTGTGAATCCTGTAAACTGTGGTTTTCCGAAAAGACAGACACACCCTCTTGAATCTGATTGGCTCGTGCTTTAACATACGGATTTTCAGATGAATTTAATGTAAATCTTTAAATGTAAAACTTTTGTATTCTTTTTATTTCCATTTTTCCCACCCGAAAAGTATCGTCTCGATATCACACATGACCACCACAGGTGACCCCCCACACGATACGCGATGCTGCCACCAGCATCTTTCCGTACTGCTGCACATGCACATCCAGGTTGTGTTTTGAAGTGTACTTTAGACAACAGAGCTGATTGGCCAAGTAAATGACTACTCCTGTGAGAGCTCAGCCTGTGAGCTACTATAGACTCCCGGTTGCGGATTACTGTGATTTCCAGGTTGATGGTCACGCAATTTGTTAATCCGCTACTCAGGAGCCCAAACTTTCCCATATTTCCCGTGCTGACTTCAGGTCGCTTCAGTGAAACAGACACATTTCATTGCCAACGGACCACCTTTTATAAACCAAAACTATAGGACCAAACCAAAAAATAAGACCACCATGGCTCTGGTGGACGTCAGTAGTGATGGTGATTGGCTGGTGATTACTGTGAGAGTTAAGCGCAGAGTGTGTATGGTATCTGACCGCTTGTGTTGTTTGTGTTTCCACAGAGCAGTTACCCCGTCTGGGACGACTTCATCAGTAAAGCAGGAAAACTGCAGTCTCAGCTGAGGTAAGAGCATCTTCCAACATCGTCATCATCATCATCATCATCATCATCAACACCTCCCTCCCACCCCCATCCCATCCATCTGTATTTCTGAAGCAGTGAGCAGGGATTTCTTGACATCTGGAAATCTCTCTTGTATAATAAAGTCCCCTATTTCTTGGAAGAGTAGGGAATATTTTGGGAAGATTGTGTGGATTTTAGTTCTCGAAGCAACACGAGATGAAGAACGATACGTTCCTTCGTGTTTCTTAAAGGCTTCCGAAATGGAAAGA
The DNA here is from genome assembly GCA_028564935.1 of Neosilurus hyrtlii. Taxonomy (NCBI): domain Eukaryota; kingdom Metazoa; phylum Chordata; class Actinopteri; order Siluriformes; family Plotosidae; genus Neosilurus; species Neosilurus hyrtlii. The sequence continues at coordinate 14,060 of JAOUQZ010070552.1, forward strand.
GTTTATAAATCTTCAATCAGTCTGGAATTTTCTTTCCAGAAGTAAATCCCAGGGAACTGGGAGCTCCTAACAGCTCCAAGTCGATACCGGGTTGAGGTTCCTCCTGGAATTTGATGTTCATTTTTGGTTAAACCTCCTTCAGTGCCATGCAATGGCGTTAATTGTTATTTAACCCGAGCGTAGCGGTGAAACACTGTTCCAGAAGGATGTGGTAAAGAGATTTAATTCACTTCATCCTGATTGCTCTCTGCTCTAATTATCCGTGGGCGGTTTTACGCCGAATCCCAAATCCATCATGCTAACATGAATCCTCTCGGACATCCACGTTAATAATGATCGTGTGAATGTCCACTAGGCACCGATCGACGTTACACCCTCTCCCAGTCGTATCCCAGTTGTATAGAGTATGTCTGGGCTCTGTTTCCTCCGAGCCGCGTCACGTGATGTCCCTCTCGTTTGTACAAGGAGGTGGATATCCACATGGTCTGTTTCTCTGGATAAACATCGCTGTTTGATTAGCGTGTGTCATGACCTGAAAATTAAATTTCCGCTAAACTCTGTCCTCAAACAACACCGAGTCAACACGTACAAGCAGCTACGATCGTTCTTTATTAATAAAAAACAAGCAGCTGGAATTTTATCTCTGTATTGTTGCATTAATATTGTTATTGTAACGATACTGAAGGTTATAGATAATCTCTGTGATTGAGCTGTTACTATAGATACCGTATCATAGCCGAATTCAGATAAACTTCTGAGAGCCGGTGTCATACATCATTAAACTGTGTGAGTGTGAACTCGGAGTATTGCCACATCACCAGTATGCAGTATCCCAGTTGTTGGTGTTGTGCAGGTCTTAGTGTTGGTGTTGCTGCTGATGTTGGTGTTACTGCTGTTGTTGGCACTAATGTTGATGTTGTTACTGGTGTTGTTGCTTGTTAGTGGATTTTTTTGTCCTTGTTGATGTTGGTGGTGTTAGTGGTTTTAATTTGGTTGGTGATACTGGAGTTGTTGCTTGACTTTTTATTGGTGACACTGTGGTTGTTAGTAGTGTTGGTGGTGTTACTGGTTTTAGAGTCATGGCTGATGTTGGTGTTGTTCCTAGTTTAATTACTGGTGTTGTTGCTGGTGTTGGTGGTGTTTGGTGGTACTGGTGTTAGTTTTGTCGCTGATGCTGGTGTTACTGGTTTTATTGGGGTGTTGTGGCTGGTGTTGGCATTGGTATTGGTTTTACCATGGGTCTTGTTTCTGGTTTAATTATGGGTGTTTTTGCTGGTGCCGTCGCTTGTTGCAGGTGTTAGTGGTGTTACTTCTGTCGGTGATGTTGGTTTTACTGGTTTTATTAAGGGCTGATGTTGGCGTTGTTATTGGTTTACTATTGGTGTTTTATTACAGCCGCTTTTACTGTTGTTGGTGCTGACGCCGGTGGTGTCACTGGTGCTGTTGCTTGTTTTTTTACAGGTGATGCTGGAGTTTTTAGTGGTGTTGGTGGTGTTAATGGTGTTCGTGTCTTTGTCGATGTTGGTGTTGTAACTGGTTTATTATGGGTGTTATTGCTGGTGTAGACACAGATGTTGTAGGCGGTGTTGTCCTTCGTGTGTGATGACGGTGTTGAGTTTGAGTGCTGTGTAATTAGTTCCTATCCCGGCGCTTCACCTCATGGTTGCGGCTGGTGTGAGTGTATCTGGGGTGAAATTAATATCTACTCTGGGTTTTTTTCTCCCGTGTGATCTGACCTGCTTAATATTTTTATGGTTAAAACCTGAAATATGATTAGAGTTTTTACTTTCAGTGGTTTTTTCCGTGCTTCTCTTTTTTTAACCATCCTGAGCGATTCTGAGCCTTTAACCTCAAACCAAATGAACATGTGCTGATAATCAAGGGTTCTCTGGTTATTTACATCTGACTCGAACCCGTACAGTGATTTCTTCTCCTCCTCCTTTTATCTGGTACTTTTTATAAACTTTAATATAAATTATTAGTTGTTATATTTTACTATAAAACAACTCAAATCTTACTTTAAACTGTGTGTGTGTGTGTGCGCACACTCATTGAGCGAGTGTTAGATTATTATATAATTATTATGTCATTTAATGTGCTTGGGGACGGTGTGGTCTGATTGGTGGATATTATAATAGATGTTATCCTGAGTGGATAATGCCTGAATCGAACTGACAGATAGTCACAGATCATCAGTGTATGTAAGGTTCGCTTGTGCTATTTTATGCAGTGATTACGGTGTGTTGCTTTCTATTCTGGGTATGTTACTTCATGACGTGTAACTTCGTTATGTTTAATCGCATTATTCTACGGTTATATGATGTTGTTTATGACATTATGGTACATCATGTGCTATGTTACAGTACACGATGACGTTAGGGTGTTTGATGTTATAGCGTAGTATGTTATATTAAGGTTTGTTATATAACGTCAGGGACTTTTTGCGAGTTACATGATGCTATGGTACTTCAGCCTTCAGACTCGTCACGTGACTGTATGCAGGTCCACATGCAGAGCATAAGCGCGTCTTTTTAAACTCACTGAAAGTTTTAGTATATACTACATAGAAACAAAAAGGAAAAACAAACTGCAGTGAGGTTTCATGGTTAATTTTTTTTTATATTTAAAGTGTAACAGTGATGTCACCGCCTGCTCCGCTACAGCGGTCGTGTGCGCTTCATTACCGCATCTTATAAAACTCATTCACAGTGCTTTTAACATGTACCTAATTATGACCAATGCAATCTGAGCCAGTCATCAGTGACCGTCACCATGTGTTTATTTCCGCTGTTTTAATTCCAGCATTATTCACTCAGTATAATAAGCAATTATAGAATGAGGCGAGGTGTGATAAAGAAAATTATTCACTCGAGGGGTTATAATGAATAATTACTACTACCTGTTACTACGTTGTGTGTTCCAGTGGTTCGATAACTCATTCAACTTAATCCGATGGTAATGATGCAATAAGTCAGTTATCCCATGGCGATGATGCGGTACCAAGAATTCTTTGATGGCTTTCCACCAGTCAGAAACGTGAAAATCTTTTAAATGAATACTGAAGCGACTATAGATAATAGAGAGAGAGTTATTTGATCTTGGAGGGTGTTATGTACCTCGACCTTTGACCTCTGAGAATAACAACGCCTCAGTCAAATATTGCCTCAGATTTTCCATATCACACTTCACCTCATTTAATAATTATCTATTCCGTATTATCCACCTAACGAACTGGCAAAAATACTGGAATCAATTAAAAATGTCAAAATAATCCCTGTTTTAGTTATTCACCTCAGGCTGGGTGGATATTCCCATTTCTGGATGGGCGGATATTCCCATCTCTTTTTGACTATATCCACCTCGTTTTAAGTGAATAATGGTTGATTATATCCACACACACACACACACACACACACACACACACACCGCAGGACTGATCTGTTTCTCTTGTAGGTGTGTGATGATGTCATCTTTTCATTTCGTTACTGTAAACATAAAGATCCGTACTTTTAAATGGTAGCAGTATTGTACCGTGTTGTAACTCTGTTGAGAGGGATGATGGGAAATGGCACTGAAGGGCGCCGGGAATAACGCAGTGGTGTAACTGATGACCAGGACACAAAGTCCTTCAGTTTAAACTCACGCAGCCGTGGGATTTCTCACCTGAAAGAAAACTGGAACTTTCTTTAGTATCACATGATTGTGTGTGTGTGTGTGTGTGAGTGAGTGTGAGTGTGAGTGTGAGTGTGAGTGTGAGTGTGTGTGGAGAAACACCTAACGTCCCAAGGTTAACTTGACGTGCTGTATGTTTACTTGTCCCTGGCGATGAGCTCGATGCCGGAAAGTTTCGATCAGAGCCAAAAAAGAAAAAGGGAAGTAGATATTGAGTCGCGCGTGTGTGGAGAGGAGGAGAAAGAACAGAGGGAGGACAACCAGCTGGATTTGGCCTCAGGGTTTGTTTATTTTGGCCTATGAGAAACTTTATAGTTCTCCGCACACTTTCTTTCTTTCTTGCACTCCCCTTTTTCTTCTCTCACTCACTTTGTCTGTCTCACTCTGTCTTTTTCTCTCACTCTCTCTGCCCCCCCCTCTGTCTCTCTCTCCCACTCTCTCTTTCCCTGTGTCTCTTCCACCCTCGCTCTCTCTCTTTCTCTCTCTTTCTCCCTGTCCCTCCCTGTCCCTCTCTGGCCCTCTCTCTCTCGGTCTCTCTCTCTCTCTCACTCTCTCTCTCTCGCTCTCTCTCTTTCTCTCCCCTTCTCCCACTCTCTCCCTCTCTCTCCCTCTCTCTGTGTCTGTCTCTCTCTCTGTGTCTGTCTCTCTCTTTCGGTCTCTCCCTCTCTCTCGCTCTCTCTCTCCCCTTCTCCCTCTCTCTCTCTCTGTGTCTGTCTCTCTCTCTTTCGGTCTCTCACTATCTCTCTCTCTCTCTCTCTCTCTCTTTCCTTCTCCCACTCTCTCTCTCTCTCGCTGTCTCTCTCTCTCTCTCTCTCTCTCTCTCTCTCTCTCTCTGTCTCTCTCTCTCTCTCTCTC
>JAOUQZ010070692.1:0-14114 GCA_028564935.1 Neosilurus hyrtlii
TCTGCCACCGTCACCACAGAGTCCAGTTTCATGCTGACCACAGAGCTGGCCTGCCTGATCAGTTAATCCAGTCTGGATGTGTCCTTCTTGGATATACACCACAGTGTAAAAGAGGATGCTGGCAACCACAGACTGGTAAAACATCCACAGAAGTTTGCTGCAGATGTTGAAGGACCGCAGTCTCCTTAAGAAGTACATCGTGCTTTGTGTCTTCCCATACAGGTGGCTGGTGTGTGTTGTCCAGTCCAGTTTATTTTCCAGCCACAGCCCGAGGTATTTGTAAGAGTCCACTGCCTCCACCTCAGCTTCCTCTAACAGGACTGGTCACGATCATGGTCTGGACCTCCCAAAGTCAATAACCAGCTCTTTCGTCTTAAAGGTGTTGAACTGTAGGTGGTTATTGTGGCACCATGCAGCAAAGTCCCCTACCAGTCTCTGATATTCCTCTCTATCATTCCACGATACACCCAACGATGGCCGTGTCATCGGCGTACTTCTGAATATGACACAGCTCCGAGTTGTAGCAGAAGTCTGAGGTGTACAGGGTAAAGAGAAGAGGGACCAGCACTGTGCCCTGGGGGACTCCAGTGCTGCTGACCACCATGTCAGACGTGATGTCCTTCAACAGAAGTTTAAAAAAAAGAGGACGTAATCTCCAGGATGAGACAAACAGCACGCTTAGAATAATCAGTAAACCTGCAACAGGAAAATGTGAAGTTTACAACAGCCTGGACACAGTCGGACATGTAACGATTCACTGTCAAGCAGGAGAGACAGAGACTTATTAACACACTAAAAACCAAATCATGTTAAACTGGAGGCTGCTACAGTCGAATTCACAGCATGTGGGGTATTTTATTTATTTACTTTTTCGGTTAAAACCAGACTGAGGACGAGATTATAGGAACAAATGCCACTTTGATCCACACTCCGTTTCAGAAGGTGGCGGTAATGCGCCTTAAAGCTGTTTGCCGACCGCCAACACAGAAGAAGAAGAAAAAGAAGCAGGAGGGGGGAGTCACGTGACGCTCTTGTCGACCTGGCAACAGTAATGGCAGCGAAGAGAAAGCGAGGAAGGCCAGCTGGCACCCGGAAATGTAGTGGATCAGAAAGGAAAGAGAGAAAAAGACAGCCAGACAGAAGGAGAAGCAGAGAAAAGGTTTCCATCGGGGATCAGGTGAAGGACGAGCTGGACCTGAGGTATAACTATGAAAAGAGGTGTGTACAGGGTCTCCTCCAGCTCGTTTGCAGTTATGAGTAATGTGTAATGTGTAATGAGTAATGTGTGTATGTTATGCAGAAATAGTGACTTTATTTCGTATGAATTTGTGATGGAACAGAATCGGAAATCAGTGAATTCTTCGCAGAAACTTGGTGAAATGAACTAATTGTTGTTGTTTTCTTTAACTTCATTTGTTTGCTAGTGCGATTGTTCACCCCCCCCCCCATTATTATTATAATCATTATATTAAAAGCATGTCCTGCACTAGATACACATTGTTTGCAACGTGTGTGTGTGTGTGTGTGTGTGTGTGTGTGTGTGTGTAAAAATCTATTAAATACATGAAGTTCTGTTCATTTATTGCCGAACAGAACACTTCGAAGTGAGATGATATGATTTTTTTTGTCCTCCGAATAAAAGCTCAGCAATGTAAACAAACAAACCTAAGGGGTGCCATCTTACTGACCTGAGTTTCGCGGTTTGTGGTTTCAAAAACATGTGACGGATCACGTGACCAATTTGCAGCAACAAGAGCCGTCAAAAATTGCGGCGCGCAAAAGTCGAGTGTTTCAAACCGAGTCTGAAAAGCGAAGCGCGCAGGATGTGATGCGATGTGATTCTTTATCTGTGTGCTGCTTTTTTCTACCTGTGTTCTGCTTTTCTTATGTGCTGCTGGAAATTTAAATTTCCCTGAGGGAATCATCCCAAAGGGATCAATAAATTTAAGTCTAGGTTCACTTCTTCGCGAGGTGAAATGCTTTTGAAGATTGTTCACTCTAAACGGTGCTGATAACTGGATCTGTATGTTTAGTCCGGGATGTAGTAATATATATCTCTGTTAGGAATAAAGTGGATGAAGCCTAATCCAAAGACGCGCGTCCGTTTACCATATATGGAAAGGGGCTGATCTAGGTGATGGTGTAGGGCACCACGCATGCGCAGTGGCCCCAGGGAAGTGTTTGGTGTTTTTGATGAGCGCGCGCCGCGGCCGGCAGCAACATGTCCGCCTCGTTTGTTGTGCAACATTTCCGATGGAAAAAAAGGAGCCCGAAAATGGGAGAACTGGACCGGAAACTTAAAAAAAGCACCAGAGACCGACAGTACAGGCTTCAGAAAGTGAAGGTCGGGGATCAGCGGTGCCGGTGGGAGCATCTGAAGCGAGCGGTCGGTATGAAGGATGAACTCTGGGCTCGACTCCTGCTGGACGTGTGAGTTCTGTTTATAGAACCATATACAGGCTTTATTTAATCCAGAAGGGCTCCTGGGTGTGGATCAAACCCAGTACTGCATGTAAACAACAGGATTAAAGGCGTGTCCTGCACGAGACACTGACCTGTGAACCCCTGTGACCTTTCACCCTGAGACTGGGAATGAAATGCCCTGAGTTTCACAACACACCTTGAGAAATACACCAAAAACTAAATCGCAACACCGAAACGAAACCACGACACTAGAACGAAAACATTTTGGTGGAAAATTGAGAAATGAGGAGTTACAGTTCTGTTTTGGCAACAGGACACTTAGATGTGTTCAACAGTGATGTTTTTGAAAAGCGTGCAGTTGACCGTGCATAGGGAATACTTTATGCAGGACATGCCTTTAATTATATAGGTACGTACCCCATTTCCAGAGGTTGAGTCCTAATTCCTTTTATTTATATAGCGATCGGATTAGATGGATCAAATTATGATTAACTTTTGCATAACATTTTACACATTTGTCTATATTTTCGGTTCAGGGATTGATGTCAAGCTGTGGTCACCATCCGCCAAAGTTTTGTTGTTGCTCCATTTCTGGGTTGTTCATTTACCTTGTTTTTATATGCACATGTGACATGGCTAGTCATAGATGCTTTATGAAAGTGTCTGGATCTGCAGTCGAGAGATTCGGTTTTTATAAAGCTTTTTTTCGTTTACTTAAATCATTTACATAACATTCTACTTCTGTCTTCACCTTCAGGTATAAAGAAAGCCTGCTACCTCACAGGAAATCCACATTCAGAACGTCCCTCATGTCTCCACAATCTCCTTCCACTCCAGCTCCAGTACCCGTAGAAGACGTTAAACCTTACTTTGCAGAGTCAGTATCAACAGTGCGAAGTACCAGGTTAGTTAACGATGTTCCTCATTTTGCCACCTGTGAATTGTGTTGGGTTAATAGGAAGGATAGTGTCTTCCTTGTCCAGATCCCAGGTAATTTCTTAAATAATTGATCAGATTTGAAAAAAAATCACATTTCTTTGCAGCAACACATCTCAAGTCATCATAGTCAAGTCTAGTTGTCAGTCAACTTCTCTGATAGTTGGTGATACGCCCCTTTTTTTTTTTAATTTTTAATGAAGTTGATAGTAACATTCTCTTTGTGATATTAATGTAAATACAACAGCACATATATTATTATATCTTGAGTGACATTTTAGAGAGAGCAGATCCAGAACCGTTCACCATGTAACCCCAGTTAGCTTAATTTCAAACCTCTGGTTCCTCCTTTGTCCCTGAGTCAAAAAAAAAAGACACAAAAAAAAAAAGATTTTTGTGGACTTATGTTTTGATTGTTTTGCTCTAAAATGCCAAATAACAAGGCAGACAAGTGATAAAAAAAAAGGTTATTAACAGTTTGACAACGAAGTCTATTTGCAAAAAATAGTTGCATCTTGATGTTTTGAAAAATGTTTGTTGACGTATGGCTCAGTGTTTGTGCAGGGGGAATTCTGTGATCTATAAAACCTGTGGTAGAATACAATGATGGGCCAAATTTGCAGAAAAGTGATTGGATAAAATTGGAAGGTCGTGCAGAATGCACAAAGATTGGTTTAATCTCATGAATTAATCACGGAATCATGAATTCATTGGTTATGGGGCTTGAACCTCTAATCTTCGAATTAGTAACCCAGACCCTTAACTACTGATCCCCACTGCCCAGTGAAAGGGAACTGAAGACAGAAACTGCAGAACAGACTTCTAGTTCAGCCATAATAGAAGGAGGCTCATAATGTAGCATAGTGTTTACATAAACCAGTAAATCTGATTCTGTTGTGTAATAACTTTTTTTCATAGCCTGGTCCTACCATGTTCACCTCAAAGTCTTTGTTTAACTTGTGTGTTTGCAGTGCTTGGGATGACAGACCATTACCACAAGAGGATGCAGCCTCGACACCAGTGGAGATTGAAGTTGTACGTCCTTTATGTGTGTTGGGGTGAACAAATTGTAGTCCTGGGTTCCCGAATAATTTTCTCCAGGTACATTTTCTAGTAGCCCATCTTTATAGGTGGAGAAAAAACCTGGGCTGGAGGTTGTGGCTAGCTAGTTTTTAATTGTCATCATCTGATAGCAATTCCTTATTATTTATGTGCTCTGCTTTTATTATATTTATGTATTTGTTTTGTTTCTTTTTTTTTTGTACCTGTTTAATCCCAAACCTATAATAAAAACATTAGGCACTGGCTAAAAGCAGACCTTTGGAAAAAAAAAACTTCTCCTGTTACAAAGTTTCAATGTTTATGATGCCATCAATGATGTAATGTCATGTAACCATCACGTTATTACCGCCCCCTCCAAAGTTTAGATGGATGGCAGTAATAGTTTATTTTGCCATCAAGTTACTGACTGCATATAGCAAATAGAATTTGGTTTAAGTTGTTAAAGTGTATTTTATTTTATTAAAATAAAGTGTATTGTATGGCTTAAAACAACTAACAGTTTGGAAGGGTAGGTGGAGTAAAGGTTACCATCGCTCAGATATTCATTACTATGATTATATACCACTATGCATGACATCACTGCAGGGTTCACATGGATGGACGGAAGAACACAGTGTTTGTGACACAAAAAATAACAAATGGACAGTATCAAAGATGGTGGCAACCAATAAGTTAGTACCTTTTTGGGTTATAACTGATTGGTTTTCTCAATCCTTGATGCTGCATCAGTTTTCTTTTTTTGTAATAAAAGTGAAGCAAAATACCTCACTGTTACATTAGATCAGGTGCATTTAAACAGTTTGAGATTTAATATTATAGTAGTTGTGAAGCTGACCTTAGCATTTCTCCTGCCTGCTCTACACATAGTTATTTTATTTAGATTTGCAGCTCAGAAACTGCTATTAAAATGAACCGTCAGTCAAAGGAATCTCAAACTGAAATGATCTCATTGATGCAGGGCGTCCAGTCGGCTTTATGAGGATCTGGATTGGGTATTAGAAATTTGTCCACCTTTTTGGCATGTTGTTCCCGAAATGTATTTTGTTGACTTTATTAAAATATAGATAAATTATAGTTGTTTTTCTTTTGCTGCTGTTTGAACCACTTTAATGCTGAAATTTTGGTGTTGTAGGTGTTAACAAAAAGCATGATCAACAAACCCGTGGCAGGTTCTCATGAAGACAGCCGAGGTGAAGTGTTTTAACCTTCTTTTTCAGCTGAACACTTGTTTACCCAATGTCCTTGATGAGAGAAATAAAAATTCTATGCTTGTTTTATTTACTGTGTGAAATGCATCATTAAAAATCAAGAATCTCATTGGGTTTGGATTGAAGGCTTGTCAGATGGGGCTCTCGAGTGGATGAGGAAATTAGGGGATTAAATTTAATAATGCTTTTTTTTTTTTTTTTTTTCCAGATGTGCCAAATGAGTCATTAATTACGGATTCAATAATAAACTTATCGAGGTATGTCCGTTTTGGGTACTCACTCATGTATATGCCATGTTTATGTCTGGCGTTAAGATGCATCCTTGTTTAATTCCATAATGTCAATTTCTGTTTCTTTTTTAGCAATATTTTAGTGACAACAATTTTTTTATTGATGCACTATACATATTTCAGTACCAGGTATACAACCCTGACCAAGGAGCGTTTTTTGCGTTTGATGTTCCGCTGTTTGGAGTGTTCCAGTGAGTGTCGCATCCGAGGGAAAGGCAGAGGAGGGGATCTAACTTTCAGACAAGAGTGCCTGATCTGCTCCAACTACAGAGTGTGGACGTCACAGGCAGTTGATATACCTGACATCAAGGTGTGTAAATCAGGACGATCTTCTACAAGTTAAATCTTGGGCTAGGTATGGCCTGAAAAAATTGTGGTGGGTAAATTATTTATTCCGGATAATGCCATTTTTAAATAATATCTCTACTTACGTAGTCTGATTCAGGTTTCCCCTGTATTTTGGCTTGAACCGCCGGCTTTCTGATCAGTAACCCAGAGCATTAATCACTGAGCTGCCACTGACCCCTAATCAAACATGTTTTTCAGTGTTTAGAAACACAGAAATGAAGTAGGGTTTATCACGGGTGAACAATACAGCTGGTGTCAATCACAGTACATTTTTGCCCTCCTTGAGATGAGTTTCCCTAAATATTTGTTAAAAATTACTATGCAGCAAAAAGTACATGTACTGCAAGTATATTTTGAATATATTATAAGGAGAGAGTCCTGTGGAAACAAAGTAAGTGCTATATAAATGTCTGTGTTTATGCTCTTGTCAGAATGAGTGTTTGCCATGTGGCGGTGCTCATGAGCTGCCGTCGGACTGCATGCCTGTGACTGTTGGTGAGGAACACATCCTTAGGTCTTCAGAGCCGACACACAAGTGCAGTGCTAAAGCCAGTAAGGATTCCTACGCAGTGAATGACAAACAGGAAAAGGATGTGATAAAGGAGGAGAAGCAGAGTTTCCTAATGGAAACACATGAGGACAGAAGTGAGGATGTTGCATTGGTAAGGGACCAGCTCCCTAACCCAACTCACCTCAAGTCTTCTGACACAAACACAGCCACTAAGGATTTGTTCATTGATGAAATTGCTAAGAAAGAAAGTGGCAAGTCCTCTGAAAAATTAGAGAGAGATAATTTTGACATGTACCATCTGATCTCCGATAAAGACAATTTGAGTGCTGATAAGAAAATATTTACTGATGAGGACAGATGTGAACAGTTTGTTGAGAAAGCAAGTGATGAGTCCTTTGAAAATGCGCAGAAAGAGGATTCGGATGAGTACCTGCCGAGCTCCTCAGACACAGAGAGCAGTGCTAGCAGTGGTGATGAAACTTCTGACAATGCGAAACCCAAGAAACCATTCCAGAACGCTATTAAACCAGTAATTTGGTGTATAGACTGTGAATCTGTAGCTAAAATGTTTTGTAAAGTTAAGCGACATAAAAGGAACTATTGCTGTGCGGAGTGCATTTCAGGTGATAATGTTGAGAATCTCAGTTTTAAGGACTTCTCTGTTTATTTTAGTGACATCACGAGTTTTCATGTGCATGCCATTGCTGAGCATCGTGGCTCTGAAAAGTTTTGTAAACACAAGATCTGTCAGGACTGTAATAAGAATATCAGACCCAACAAGAAGGGTCATGTGTGTGAGTACAAGATCAAACCATTTTCCTGTGACTTGTGCCCCAAACGATTTGTCAGAGAAAACGGGCGAAAACTGCATTACCAACGCGTGCATGGAGATTACCAACACACATGCAGGTACTGTATGCTGGAGTTTAATACAAAACAGTCCAAACTAGAGCATGAGGAGAGTCACAGACAAGAAACACTGTACTACACATGCCCGAACTGTCCAAAAAGGTTTACGAACTTTCATGCACGCAATACACATTTAAAGACCCACCCCAAAAAAACCCACTTCTGCAGCATATGCAATCGGAAATTTAATGCATTTTACATATACGAGAGACACTTGCGCATACACTCAGGGGAGAAACCTTACAAGTGTGATGTGTGTGAACGTTCCTTCACCCAGGCCGGACACTTGAAATCTCACAGGCGTGTCCACACAGGGGAGAAACCCTTCCTGTGTGAGCATTGTGGAGAGTCTTTTAATCACAACATCTGCCTCAGGAGGCACCGACAGAGAAAACATGGCATCACTGCATTTAGCAATGTTCACAGAGGGGAGAACAAACGGATCGGTAGGCCCACCAGAAACGAAGTTAAACTGAAAATTAGCTCTGATGCTGAGGTGGGGAGCTGTGCTTTAGTTAAAGAGCAGAAGAAAAGGGGTCGGAAAAGGAAATTCATGGGGGGGAATTGAGGCGGAAAACCCAATTAATGTGAAACTGAGCTCTGTGCAGCTAGAAATAGAGAAATATTGTTTTATGCATTTATAAACTGTTGTTGTGAGGAAAAAGGGCAAGAAATATAATGGTGTTCGGGACCACATCATGCTCAAGCAGAAACTAGCAATAAAAAAAAAATTGCCTTTTGCAGCAATAAGTGCAACTAGACATTTCTGATAACTGTTTATCAGTCCTGCACATTGGCTTGGAGGAATTTTAGCCCATTCCTCCTTACAGAACAGCTTTAACTTAGCGATGTTGGTGGGTTTCCTTGCATGAAATATTCGCTTCAGGTCCTTACACAACATCTCAGATGGTCATTACGACAGTCACAGAGCTCACAACCGCCCATGACTGGCTGGTGATTGCTGTGAGTGACAGGGAATTGAGCATATGCCATCCCTCTCTCTTGTGAGAGATCCCCCAATTAGCTCCCATTAACTTTTGGTCATGAATGGCTGTGGCATCAACCTGGATACGAACGTGCAATCTCCCGGATGATGGTGACACACCTTGTAGAGCCAAATTTATTCTTCTTTAACCATTCATTGGTAGAACGAATTTGTGTGCTTAGCACTGTTGTCTTGCTGCATGAACCACTTTCTCTTGCGTTCCAGTCCATGGACAGGTGTCCTGAATTTGTTTCTTTAGTTTTGCTGGTATAATTCAGAATTCATTGCTGCATCAATGATGGCAAGCTGTCCTGGCCCAGATGCAGCAAAATGAGCGCAAATCATGACACTACTACCACCACCATGTTTTACAGATTGTATAAGGTTCTTATGCTTGAATTCAGTGTTTTCCTTTTTCTGAACATACCGCTTCTCATTCAAACCAAAAGGTTTTACTTTGGCCATCAAGACATTTTTCCAATAGCCTCCTGTTTTGTCCGTATGGTCTTTTAGCAAACTGCAGACGAGCAGCAATGTTCTTTTTGTGGTGGATTTCTCCTTACAAACCTGCCATGCACACCATATGTTGTTCAGTGTTCTGATGGTGAACTCATTAACATTAGCCCATGGAATTAGGCCTTCAGTTTTTAGAAGTTACCCTGGGGTCCTTTGTGATTGCTTTCTCTTGGAGTGATCTTAGTTGGTCGACCACTCCTGGGGAGGGTACCAATGGTCTTAAATTTACTCCATTTGTACATAATCCGCTTACTGTGGATTGGTGGAGCCCAAACACTTTTGAGATGGTTTTGTAACCTTTTTCACCCTAATGAGCAACAACCCTTTCCTGAGGTCCTCCAAAAATCTCCTTTGTTCGTGCCAGGATACACTTGCACAAACAAGCTGACACTTTCATAGATCTGTGTTCTTTCAATTAGTGGGTGCCCACTCACTTGATTGTCACATTGATTGAAAACCCAACTGTAATTTCACCTTGATATTACATGCTAGTCCTAGCTTTAGGATTAGGAGGTTCACAAACTGTTGCCACTCACGGATGTATAATATTGGATCGTTTTACTCAATAAAGAAAAGACCAAGTAAAAATATTTTTGTCTTGTTTATTTAACTGGGTATCTATTTGTAAGTGTGAAGATCTGATGTTTTTTAGGTAATTTATGCAAAAATGTAGAAATTTATTGGTTCACAAATTTTCAAGAGCCTCTGTATGCAACAATTAAAGCATGTTAGAATTACATTTACAGCCTGATAAATAGCTGGCATTGGATGAGGATGTTTTGGGGGTTGATTCATTTTCTCCAGCAAAATGTTTAATGCAAATATGTGTCCACTTTTCCATTTCCACTCATCTATTGCATTTCTCTTCGCTGTGTTCTGTAAAGTTAAATCAGCCCACTCCTTGTATGCAGCCATGGTTGTGCATTGACTATTGCTTTTGCAAAAACCATAACAGCAACGTCTGGTAGTTCCTTTCGATGTACTCCATAAAACACCTGTAGAAATTTCCAGTATTAAATACTTTGCAGATACAACGCATCAAACCTCCAGTCGAACCGTATACTGATCCACACTGTTTATCCGGATCTCGGGGCCCGGATGCTTGGCGTTCTTTGAGGGTAAGTTAATTTATATTGACAGTCCTTAAAAACTTTGAGAGAGAGATTTCTGTAGATCTGTTCCTGTAGAGGAGTTGGGAGTATACCCTGTGGCTTTATTGATGACTGTACTCGATCACTCATTTGACAACTGACGTGTTGGTCACTTTGTAAAAGTGGACCAAATGCAGTTTGAACAAATGTATAAAGGCTCAAAAATGTCCACTACTGTTAGTCTAGTGTACATCATAATTCCACGTCTGTCACATGAACGTCTCCGGGCAATGGGTATGGTGGAGGCTGGGTTGAGCAGGTGTGAGGTAGCGAGGCATATGGGCTGTACACAACCCACCATCAGAAATCTGATTGACTGCAACAACATGACCAGGTCAGTTGATGACCACATTTAGTATCCACCCTTTAGAATGATTCAGTCAGAACACATTAGAAAGAATTACTAGAACGCTGCCAACACCAGACATTTTAAGAATATCACTGAACTGAAACAGTTCTGTAAGGCACAATGTGCCTTGCAAATGTATTCACCCCCCTTTTGCATTTTTTATGTTTTGTTGCCTCACACCCTGGAATTAAAATGGATTGTTTGAAGATTTGCATCATTTAATTTACTGAACATGCCTACAACTTTGAAGATGTGGATTTTATTTGTTTTTTTTTATTTGTGAAGCAAACAAAAAATAGGACAAAATAAAACTTCAGCATGCATAACTATTCACCCCCCCAAAGTCAGTACTTTGTAGAGCCATTGCAAAAATTACAGCCACAAGTCACTTTATAGAAGTCTTTAGGGGATTGCCAGTGGAATTTTTGCCCATTCCTCGAGGCAAAATTGCTCCAGCTCATTCGTGTTGGATGGTTTCCGCTTGTGAACAGCAATCTTCAAGTCTGACCACAGATCCTCAATTGGTTTGAGGTCTGGGCATTGACTAGCCCATTCCAACACAGCCCATTTCCCCTTAAACTACTCAAGTGTTGTTTTAGCAGTATGTTTCAGGGTCATGTTCTGCTGAAAGGTGAACCTCCATCCCAGTCTCAAAACACAGGCAGACTGAAACAGGTTTTGCTCAAGAATATCCCTGTAGTTAGCATCATCCATTTTCCCTCGACTCAGATCAGTTTCCCAGTCTCTGCTGCTGAGAAACATCCCCACAGCATGATGCTGCCAACACCTCGTTTCACTGTGGGGGTGGTGTTCTTGGGGTGATGAAATGTGTTGGGTTTGCTCTTTCTTTTGTGGCTAAAAAGTTTGATTTTAGTCTCATCTGACCAGAGCACCTTTCTCCATACATTTGGGGAGTCACCCACATGCTTTTTGGCAAACTCAAAACGTGCCTTCTTATTATTAATTCTAAGTAATGGCTTTTTTTCTGTCCATGCTTCCATAAAGTCCAGCTCTATGGAGTGTACGGCTTATTGTGGTCCAATGCACAGATACACCAGTCTCTGTTGTGGAACTCTGCAGATTTTTCAGGGTTACCTTTAGTCTCGGTGCTGCCTCTCTGATTAATGCCCTCATTGGCCAGTCTGTTAGTTTTGGTAAGCTGCCCTCTCTTGTCAGGTTTGTTCTGGTACCATGTTCTTTCCGTTTGAAGATTATTGATATGATGGTGCTCTGGGGGGGATCATAAAAGATTTGGACTTTTTTTAATAACCCAACTCTGACTTGTTTCGAGAGCTCCATGGTCTTTAAAATGTGATGCCTCATGCTTGGTGGTGTTGCAGTATCTGGGGCCTTTCAGAAAAGGCATGTTTATACTGACAGATCATGTGACACTTGGATTGCACCCAGCTGGGAATTCTTTTCACTAATTATGTGACTTCTAAAGGTAATTGTTTGCACCAGAACTTTTGGGGGCTTCAAACCAAAGGGGATGAATTCATATTCACATGGCAATGTTTAGATTTTTATTTTTTAAAGGTTCTTTTTTATATATATATTTTTCTCATGACACTTTACCAACTTAGACTATTTTGTGCAGATCCATCACATAAAATTCAGATTAAATAAACATTTAAGTTACACATTTTAATGTAACAAAATGGGTAAAAAGCCAAGGGGGATGAATACTTTTAAAAGGCACTGTCAGTTAGACTAGAAGGGAAAAGAAGAAGAGAGGGTGGAAAGGTGGGGAACAGTTGGGGATTAAAATTTTCAGTGGAGAGGACTGAAGTCATGTTTTTCACAAACAAAAAGTAAATGAAGAGAAGAATCTGCGTTTATATGAAATGTTTCAGGTTTTTGGGGTCCATTTTGACACCAGGTTAACATGGTCAGAGCATGTCAGGAGTATTGATGATAAAAGTAAGAAAGTAATTAATGTAGTGACGTGTCTGGCAGGGCTGGAATGGGGAGCAGATGTGGCATCAGTGAAACATATGCATGTGGCATTAATCCGGGCGAGAATTGATTATGGGTATGTAACGTATGGGTCAGCAGCAAAGACTGTGCTAGCAGACCTAAACGTAGTTCAGGCCTGGGCGTTGAGGCTGTGCCTGGGGGCAGTGAAACCTGTGAAAAGTTGAGACAGGAGGGATGCCACTATGGCTTGGTAAGTAGCAACTGATGGCCAATTATGGGGTAAATCTTGGGGGGGTCACAATGAACTTCACCCAGATAAGAGAGGCCGTTCTGGGTAACATGCAACCGCAACATGCCGATGTAGACTTAGAAATCCTGAATATAAAACATAGAATCTGCAGACTGAAGCAACAGGGCAGCAGTAGAGATACCAAGGTATCAGACTGTTGCGGAGCGGGTTGCCATTATGTTAACTTTGGCATGGGCAGGAAGTTTTAGGGAAAGGAAAATTCTCATATGCAGTGACTCATGTGCCGTTTCATCCATGTTAAGTATAGAATCAGGAGTGTGTAAGTACCATCAAGATATAATATATGAAATACTGAAAGCAAATAAATTAGCAAAAGGGGCAACAGCAAAAGATCAGGTAGAAATAAGCATCAAACTTTCCTAATCCAAACGGAAAAGCATCATCTGGGGTCAGTTAACAAATAGTGGCAGGAATACTGGGATAAAGAGACTAAATAAAATAAAATCTAAACAAAGATAAATAAAATCTAATTAAAGTTAATAAAATCTAATCAAAGTTAATAAAATCTAAAACAAAGTAGGATAGATGAGGAATCTGGAGGGGGGGGGGTGGCAGGAAAGAGCAGGTGATAAGTAGGCTAAGAATTGAACAGCATACTGCACATGACTGGGAAACACCCTACTGAACACTGTGATAGGTGTCGGGTCAAAGAAACAGTGGAACGTGTGTTTACGCCATGCCCAGAGTATGAGCCGGACAGGTGGAGTATGGTAGCAGCTTTGCAAAGGATGGCTCGAGTAGGAAACAGGGTGGAAGATGTGATAAGATGTGGAGAAAGGGTGTAAGGAAGAAAGGTGGTTTTTAGTTTCCTTTGGAACACTGACCTAATAAAGAGAATGTAGCAGAACAGATGCAGTAGACGTGTGCAACCAGCAGGAGGCAGCAACGCAACACCAAGGATGCCAGCTGCGGTAAAAACCCCGAAGAAGAAGAGCGTTGTGCTGCCCAATGCGCATGCGCAAGGCTGTTTTCGGTCTCTGAGGAAAAATCAGTCTGTAGCTTTGAGAATCTCTAGAAATATCCGCGTCCGTGGGTAAAGTACTGTGGCCTCCTTACAAAAAAGCTTAAGTTTTACCGAAGGTTCATTTAATATTGAATGTTTTTTGTCGCTTATTTTGTTTTTAGAATGTAATTATTTATTATTTCGGCTTAGAATTGCTGCACCTGAGCCTGTGGAGCCTGTTTGTTGTTTGTTGTG
>JAOUQZ010070729.1:0-18556 GCA_028564935.1 Neosilurus hyrtlii
GTCGCCAAAGCACCAACAGCTGCAGAAACATGTGTACGCCAGCCATGAAGTTGGCGTGAGGCACCGCACATTTCCACAGACATTTCACTCGATACATCTGAACTTTGCTGTGGGAAAGAGCGTACACGTTTTTGTGTGTACGCACCCTTTGTACATGAGGCCCCTGGTCTCTGACACGGAAAAAAGTTTCCAACAGTGCTTATAAAATTGTAAAATAAAACAAAATTAATAAATTTCATTGTATATGGTATGATGACAACTTGCTGGTGGAAACAATACATCTCCAGACCCTGTCAGCCAATTTTAATTTCACCCACTTTTTTTTTTTTTTTTTTTGCAGACTATTGTTCTACTGGTCACCTGACATCAGCGCATGTCCTCACTGGTGGAATCTGGGGGAATTGGACAAATCCCCACAATCCTGCTGCGCTTTCCATATAGAGTGGAACTTATTATACACTAACAGCAAAGGGGGACTAAATCTGAAATAAACAAAAAAATTTGGCCAGAAAATGTAATGGGATTTGATGGGACTTAACAGTTCTGATCAAGGTCCCCCTTTTAATGCAAGATGTTAATTTTATAAAGGTCTTTGAACTGGATTTTAAAATGTATTAAATTTATGTACAAAGTGTTCAATGGGCACATTAAGATGTTCTTTTTTCTCTCCCTTTGAAAGTGACAATTAACATTTTATTTAAAACAATAAATGGAGATCTTTATTACCCCAACTATATACTGTGAAATAAAACCAGCAGTAACCTGTATTCATGTCTCTTATTATAGAAATAGTCACACACATACTCATATTTCATATTTATTTCACATAATTAAAAAAAAAAAAGAATCTGAACAGAAACAAACAATACAAATCCCAAAGAGATATTTCATCTTTTAAAAAAGTACACAATGAACAACAATATTTCAATCAGTCATTATAAATAGTTTTGATTGGCATTGAGGAGCACAAAGTAAATTTCATCGCTATCATTGATCAAGTAAGTGTGTAAAGTGTCACTGTTATCGGTGTGCCCGAGCCCATAACACGTGACTCTTCAAAATGCTTCCTGAAAGTCTTCTGGAACTTCCACAGTCAATCAAGGCACAGCCAAGGCAATAAACCTGGTCTAACTTCAGCACAGCACACACACACACACACTCCACTCCACTCACAGTTTGTGTTAACACTTAAAAATGTTCTATATTTTTCTTAAATATGGCATTATCAGATTTGCACACGTCATTAAAATAAATAAAGAGAGTCCAATTAAACAAATGACCTCATAGACAATTATTAAGTTGACACGGCTGAGATCCGTGACCCTTGTAGGATTAAGCAATTTGGCAAATGAATCAAGCGTTTTTGTCTCATTTGTTCAATTGGTTTCTCTTATTAAACATTCTAAAGTGTTCACAAACTTTTATGCACCACAACACATACATATGTTTCTGGAATGCACACTAGGAATGATTCGAAAATCGGAAATGATCAATAAATGTGAAAATATCTATAAAAATAAATATTTTCATAATATTTATTATATAAATATTACGTAATATTGTGATTACTTGAGTGTTATGCTTTCTTAGTACATAAAATAAAAATTTAATCAACCTCAGAGAATTTTTTTTTTAAATAATCGAGCCTTGAGGCAGCAGTGACCATCACAGTGCTTTCAAAAACAGTTACAGAAATGGTGAAAGTATTGATGGCTCAAATATTAAATAATAAGATAATGAGAGATTAAGTTTGACAATGCAGATTTGTTGCAGGAGTAAATATAAATGAGCATGTGACCATCAATTTGAGATGGTAAAAGAAAGCTTAAGTGCACACTCCAAGTCATTTTAGGTATGGACAGATGATGGACAGATGATAAGCATTGTCTCGAATTATACAAGAAGCTAAAAGTCAACAGGACAAAAACTTCATGTTAAATGCTAGAAGATGACTCTCTGGCCACTGATTTCAGTGCAGAAAAAAGGGTTCTTTAGGTTCAAAGAATTGATTCCAACAAACCCAGCAGATAGTTTTAGTAGTTTAGATATAATCATTCTAAAAAGAAACATTTAGTAACAGACAGGACGCACCCTTGTTCAGTTAATATGGGACGATAAATAATGCCCAAGGTAAGGGGCAATCTTATCTGTCCATCAACATGAATTATTGAAAGTACATAAATACCGTATCTACTGAGTTCTAAAGGATTACCTGCTTTCATGATGACCAAACTGAACAATATACTGCTTGTATCAATATTTAAGAATGCAGACAAAGTCCAAAACCAAAACAAAAAATTCTTATCTACACATCTTTGGAAATTAACATCCAGGTCCAGTTTGTAAACACTACGCATTAAAAAAAAAATGGCAAAACAACAGATACATCACAAGTGCTGCATTGCACTGGGTACAATAAAATACAAGGAACCTCACACACAAAAACAAAGCCTTCACAGAATCACCAAATGCTTTAGTTTGAGATGTCCCATGAAATGGTTTTCAAATCTGAACTTGGAGAAAGCATGTAGAGTTTAAAGACTGGGATGTTGTTTTAGCTGACAAATCATTGATGACAAAATACAGAAGAATAATACTGATCAACTGGCCAGCAGGTTTCAGTATACATCATGGCTGTACTTGTGTTTATCAAAAAAAAAAGAACAGCATCATTGATCTATCAGTGTGCAAATGGTTCTAACACACAACTTGTGGCAAAAGTTATCAACCACATCTGGAAGTTTGCATGCGTGTGTTTTAAACTTTGTGTTAGATAAACAACACAGATGAAATGCAACACAATTTGTCTAACAGTTTGGCGTCATGAAAGATTCCTTAAATGTTTTTAATAGCACTTTCCCCTTCCACATCAATAGACTGAAAACTTATGGAATCACTTAATGCTTAATCATCTAGTAATTTGCAAGACAATTTAAAACAAATACTCTCAGGAGTCTAAAAAAGTCTAAAAAAATTAAGGGGCATATGAAGACAAAGTTATGCACGACAAACGAATCACTGCACATGACAAGCGAATTTCTTAGCAAAGTGCTCATCACCAGCTCAGGTTGCCTGATAACTCTCGAATGTTTCCCACTTCCAAATGTTTCCGAGTGATGTTTCCGAGTAAAACTGTATTTGAGCTGATTATTATCATTATTAGGTATAGAATTAAGCCTTCTGCGTCATGACCCGAGGAGTTCATCGTATATTAATATATAATGAAAGGAAATGGTAACGGTTTTGAAAACATGGACCCAAGAATTGTATTTCCATTATTATCCTTGTAAAATCTCTGTGAGCAGTCGTAAAGCACAGGATACTTAGACACAGCAAAAATGAGCAGCTCTTCCATGTTAATGGAGGTGGAATAAATAAACTCATGTTTGTTGTTTCCTTACAGAGAATGCTTTGGGGAACTCAGTATTTGCCAGCATCTGTCAAAGTTATCTTTAAGCACTGATTGGAAATCATTTGACGCATTGCTTGAAATTCAACTCACATTAACTCTGTACCCACCCACTTCATCTTGCATGAGAAAATTTCATTTTTCATTAATTGCACATGGTCTCTTGTTACTCATTGCTTCCCGTGTGCAAACCCCTTTGGTGTGCAGTAAAAAGAAGGAGCTTAGAGACCGTAACAAGCTGCTGGACTTGTCTAATTACATGAAAACACTGCCCTAATGAGAGAGTTAATCAATGTCAATTTAAGCAATGGAAACAATTATAAATCTCAAGATGGAAATCCAACCCAGAGTGTGGCAAAAGATGGTGATGATTACCAGTCAACCACAAAGATAAACAAAATGGTAAGATTATAGAAGAAATACAAATGTATCTTTGAAATAATACATGTAAAAGAAATGAAAAGAAACAGAAATTAATATTTGTATTAATAATCAACTGAATGAAATAGGATTTACATTTACTGTAAAACAAAAAAAAAAAAAGCCAAATCAGCACTAGCATGTAAACATAACAAAACAAGGTTGGGGTAAAGATAAGCAAATATGGAGTGTTCATGATGATTGCATGAAAGTGATGTTCAGCAATGAATCATGAAACTGAACTGACCAAGGAGATAATGTGGCACGTTTGTCAGGTGACCTACATCTAATGGATGGTGCTTTAAGAAAAACCGTAACTTATTATTTGGGGGTAGATGTCAGGTAGACTACCAGGAAAGATTGCAATCATTACCTCAACAGTCAGTACAGAGGTGTAAACTAAAATTTTAGCCAGTTTTCTCAGTCCATTGATTAAAAAATAGGTTTGGTGATGTCATTTTTCAGGAAAACAATGTGTCTTGTCCCCACAAGGAAAAGGCTGTGTGTGTTTGTGTACGTGTGTATATATTACACACACAAACAAGTTTGTAACAATGATGAGGTTCCATTCTGCAAAACTGATCAGTTCACTTCTATTCAAGAAAATTAACAAAAGCTTGACGTAAATGTTCAGGTCCAAGGAAAAGCAACAAAGTTGTTTGCTAATTCCATACTTTCTTCCCTCAACATTGATTTCATCTTTTTTTCTTTATTGATTTAATATTTAAAATAATTGAATTTGTTTGATGTATATTTGTCCAAATGTTCAGCTACTAAACAAATGTTTTGTGTTTTGCCAGGAGTTGTTTAGATCATCTTTGAGGTCACACTCAATACAAGCCCTGTATTTCGGCTGTAGTTTCTGAAGATTTTGCAGACCACATTCAGATAAAAAAATTCTGAGGGATTTTAAAAAATAGTAGTGGTAGTAGTAATAATCAGAAGACATACATATATACATGCATCACACTATTCAGTACAGACAACACCACATAACACAGCTTGTGCTTTCCATCTGAAAGGCAGAACATCATTTGATGGTGACTGGTTGGCAGGACTGCAAATTTTGTTCACAGCAGGAGTCCCCTAATTCTCTTTACCAACTGTGAGCTCCATAAAATGCGTAGTAGAACTAACAGTGATAAATCAGCAAAAGAAAACAACAACAAAAAACAAACAAACAAAAAAAAAGTAATCATTATGATGGATGAAAATGTTTACATCAGCACATTCCTAGTGCTAGCAAATCTTTACAAACACATAACATAGCCTGGTGCAAACACATTTGTTAGGATATGTTATCAGCAAGCTACAAGTACTGATTACTAGCAAAGAGGAACAATTATGCAACTGACAGTTATTATAGTTTCGAAATTTTCATTAGTTTTAATTTTTAATTATTTGTTTTTTTTATTTGTGTTAATTTTTTTACAGGAGCATAATTATGTTTTGAGTAACTAACTAAATGTTGTTTTAGTTTGTATTTACTTTTATTGTTAATTTTTACTTAACTGCACATTACTTCTGTAACTAACCCGTTACTGTTTTATCTTCATGGTGGTGTAGTGACCACAGTGGAATTAGAGTGGAACAATCAAACCCAAAACTGACTTTACCAGCAATTATACTAACATTTCCAAAAATGTTGGGTTTTTTCCCCCAAAATGCAATTTAAAAAGTTATATAATATTTTAAATATAAACAAAGCAGAAAAGGCTTAACATCTACTGTGAAAGGTTTCATGGCGAAATGGTAAGGTTGACAAGCATTGTTTGATAAGCATGGCCTTCAAGCCTTTATGTAGCACTGCCTAAAAAAAAAAAAAAAAAAAAAAAAAAAAAAAAAAAAAGGTGCCATGCCAGTTCAAGAACCACATGGGCTCAGAAACACTTTGGAAAACTTGTCTACCTTCACTTTCTTATCAAGTATTAGCATGGATAGATTGTGCTTATGGGTATTTGAACTTACTTTCATCCAGGTATACCATTTTCCTTGCGACTTAATCCGTATTATGCTGGAGCTGATCACATCCATGCGAATTTAAAAAAAAAAAAAAAAAAAAAAAAACAACTTATTGTGTTTTGAAAAAAAAAAAAAAGAATTAAACATCCCAACTTTTTTGGAAATTGAGTTAGTATTTTGTAATATACAATGGGAATTGTTCATTACAGTTATTTAGTTTCTTTTTAATTCAGGACTAGTACTTTTTCAGCTTTAAAAAAAAATCTCTGCTAGTTTAATTTTTGTTTTTATTAACTTTCTTAACCCTGTGTTGCAGTAACATCAAATAAACGTAATGTTCTCCTGACAAAATATTGTCACATTTATAAATAAAAGTGCCTTGTTGTATGTATAATGAGTTACACACCAGGATAGGCATAACAGCATGATTCATCAGACAGAGGCATGACTCAGAGACCTCCTTTTGTGCTTGCTGTTGAAGCAGAATGCAATATTTAAAAACAATAGAGAGCATTACATTTAGCTGAAGTTTACAAACACCTTCCAGATTAGGGTCAGCAATAAAAAATAAATCTACTAATTTTGGTCTGGGGAGCAGATTTCAAACAAAATCAACACCCGCTGAAAAATGGGCTACATGTACTGTATTGAAAATAGCTATTAAAATGCCCCAAGTATATGGTTTTCTTCTATTTATATACTTTTTTCCTAAAGTCACTTAAGCTGCTTTTACACAGGCACTTGCACCAGAACAACTTGAACAAGTTGGCCCAGCATTACTGTCTGTGTAAAAAAGGAATTTCTGTAACACGACTCTGGTGGGTGCACCTTGCTCCACCTTACGAGGTGGTGCAAGCTGTTCTAGAGTATCTTGGTCTGGAAGCAACTTGTTGTCTGAACACAACTGGTGTCAAGTAAGAGGTTTACACGCACGCACAGTAGCGTCCATCAGGGTTATTAGATAATTTCACAGGCTTTTGCAGCAGAGAGGTAGCTCTTCTCTAGTGGTTTGCTTGGGTCTTGTCCTGGAGCTTCTGGTTCATCACTGATTTGAGAGTGACCATGTAAACATGTTGGAAACTGGGTGCAACTGGTTCCAGGTGCAAGTGGTTCTGCCAGCAACTTGTTTCCGGTGCCTGAGTAAAAGGAGCTTAAGACATAGATCTATGTTTTCTGTGACCATGTGCAAATGCAGAGGCTGTTTTGTAAATAAATTCATCTACTTATAAATTGTACATTTCACACATCTCCCATTGTGACCTTAGTGTAAATCAATCAGTACTACCTTATTGATGCTATAACATTACAGCAGATTGTGCAAAATTATGGTTTCAACAGTTACAGAAACGGATCTTTGACATCATGATGAGATTTTTTTGTTTATATGGCAATAAATATAGCCTTGAGCATCTGTTATATTATGGATTTGGAGTAAATCACAACGCTGTCTCCTGCTCCACGTTCACCAGATTGCAGGAAACCGGTGAGGTTTTGGTCCCATCCTGGTCATTCTTGTCTCCATCTTGAATTTGAACAAAGCTGTTTTCTTTCTTTCCATTTTGATATGGCTGCCTTTCCAGAGCTGTGGACTGCACACGCAAGATGAATGTGAAATACAGTAATTTTCAATTTTAAACTATCACTTTGTGTGCAAGCACTTTAACTCATGTTTACTTGTAAAGCAGCAGTCACACCTTGCTGAAAAGGATTAACAGATGTTAGACGGAGAGCAAAATTTCCAATCAACTCGTCTCTGTTCACGTGTTTATCATCAGTTCCTAGTTTGGTGAACATGTTCCTTGTAAGATCCATTGTACCTGGTAGTAAATTTTACCCAAAACTCCAGAGATTCCACCAGGCAAATGTGTCCTCTAGTTGTATGGTGGTTGTGTGTTGGGCAGGCATTTTGTTGGCAGACGCGTGTTCCTCATTCTATACTTGTCAGTTAACATCCATTGATGTCTAGTAAAACTGACTCACAGCTGGACTACTACCTGACATACGACTGAACGGGAGGTGTGCCAGACATAGCCAGCATGTTCAGCAGACGGTTAATGACAAGGAACGCATGGGAACTGATAAATAACGGATGGGTAGTGTGGGTCTACAGGACAGAACTGACTTCAGGATAAGTACATTATAACTACTGTACATGTAACTGGTCTTCACCAGATCTGAAACAGACGGCGACGTACATTCTGCAGGATATGGTGAGAGCCTAGAGCAGCAATGGAGACAACTTTCACCACCAGATAATTTTCTTACACAAAGTATTATCTGTCGGATGTCTATTTACACTGTCCTGCAAGGTGTGACTGCTGCTTAACGTCCTGGTCAGTTATTTTGTCCATTTACTGGATATGGTCCTTGGATTGGTCATTCACACATGAAACACTCATTCAGAGGTTTTCAGTGTTAGACACAATCTCAAATCCACAATATATTCAGTTTATTTTAAGCAAGGGGTGGTGCCGATTTAAAGCCTGCGGGAAGCAAGATATTACAATACACGTGCGAATTCTCGGGTATTTCGGGAGTAGTTTGCCACTGTTGCGTCACATTCTGAACGCCAACACTTTACTACAGCTTTAGCACTGTTTCTTTGGGTTTTGTATTCAACGTTTTAATAAGTGTACACTTCAATATGCGTCGAGGAGACAAAGCATATAGGAAAAGAGAGGCAGCAAGAGTAAGTAACATTAATATTTACTATCAAACAATATTCGATATAAATAATTTTGTAGATATTTACCACAGAGAAAACAGTGTCAATGGCACCGTCACCTGATTACCTTGACTGGGTACTCCCTACTAAATATTACAAATGACAGTGCAGTATATAAAGTAATTAGCCCCCTTCGTACTTTTGAGGTGTCCGCTCTCCATGTGCTCTTCCTGCCGATAATTCTATTGTTAGTACAGTAGGCTGGTAACATAAACAAAATGCCGGGAGAACCGGCGGTTTAACATTGAAGGGACAGAGAAGTATATCTTTATATCTGTCTGCTTGAAGCTCATTGTGCAGCGAGTGCATATTGGTATGTAAGAAATCTAATTTCAGAAACCGCTAACTTTAACACGACTGTCCCACTGGGCTCTAATGCTCTCTACCAGAAGATTTTGGTGCTCATAATTCTCACACAATGCCGTTAAAACACATAACCACACATCTCTCCGCACCATGGTCTCATGGAAACACTGTCAAAGCACTTTAAACTTATTCTGTTGTCAGTGCTGAATTTTTGTTATGCCTACAAGATGTCAGGGCTGGTCGGACACTTATATTACAGGAGAATCCTGTTAGCTCAGTTTCAGTGGTGATCATAGACCTGCCAACTCTGAATAGGAAAAATGCAGTACATTTTCACTAGTCACGAACAGCAAGCAACACGAGTAAAACTGTACCAAGACCACTCGACAAATTATATCCAATGACACTACCAAGGCCTGAATGAGGTGCAAAGAGTCAATCAGTCCCTCACCTCTTCATTGGCCACCCAGAACACCAACAACAAAACACAGCCTGCCCATGCTCAGAACAGAAGACACTGTCATTGAGGCAGATGCTATGATACACTGCATTGCCAACGTACATTTAGAGCATTTGGCGGTTACCCTATATCCAGGGCAACTTACAAAAGTGCTTCAAAGCTGCGAATACATTCTGATACTGGTTTACTAGGACACAGGCTAAGTATACCATCAGTCAAAACCTATTGGGTAGGTGTTGTCTGGGTTTTTGTGTGTGTGTCTGTGAGAGAGTGGGGGTAACAGTGCTCATGCAAGTACTTGCGAACAAGGTAGGTTTTCACTCGTCATTTCAAGACACCCAGTGACTTAGCTGTCCGGACATCTAGAGGAAGTTCATTCCACTACTTCGGTGCGAGAACAGAGAAGGCAGACCTGCTGGGTTTGAGTTGCAGTAGTCTAGCCTTGAAATGACAAGGGACTGAACAAGTATCTGAGTACAAGTATCTAGTGGATAGAAATGGACGAAAGAGGAGAAATGGATGATCAAAAAAGATTAACAATATGAGAGGAGAATGACAGGTGATTGTCCATGGTTACCCTGAGATTTGTGCAGTGACCAAAGGAGAGATAGAGAGTTATCCAGGGAGATTATATGATCTTGATGTGGGGAGAAGCCAGCTGGGATAAATAGCAGTTCAGTCTTGCTAGGATTAAGCTTCAGCTGGTGTATCCATGATGAAATACGTGCCAGACATGTAGAGATCCATACAGAAACATCAGTGTGTGAAGGAGGGTAGCAGTGGTATGAGAAACCATGTGAGGAAAAGACATCACCGAGGGACCTAGTATAAAGGGAGAACAGAAGTGGACCAAGTACTGAGCCAGAACGCCAGTGGATAGTTGGGATGGAGGAGATGTGGATCCCCTCCAAGTAACCTGATATGAGTGATCTTCCAGGTGGGAAGCAAGCCACTGCCATGCTGAACCACAAATTCCAAGAGATTCATGAGGATGGACAAGGGAGTTCTGCTGTCCCACTCCAGTCAGATGTGTGCTATAATGTGAGTCAATCTGCAGGTTCTATATCTCTGTGCCACTTGCCAGTGTGTTGGATACAGTAAAGGGTGCTAAAGTTAAGTGGCTAACCTTTTTCTGTTTACTTTGCATTTTAACAGAGTGCCATTTCTGACCATTTTTTAGTAACAACATTTTCAGCAGTATAACTAATGTATATTTTGATCTTGTCTAATATTAACCAAATGAAATATATTACTTGCTTGTAGGGCACTATCTGGACTTTACCCTCCTGGTGCTATATTGACATGTTTTAATCGGGGGTATGGTGGTGTAGAGGTTAGCACTCTCGCCTAACAGCAAGAAAATCCTGGGTTCAAGCCAGAAGGTGAAGGCATTTCTGTGTGGAGTTTGCATGGGTTTGGTGCAGGTACTCCAGTTTCCTCCAAAGTCCACATGCATGCCAAGCTGTGTCTATTCCAAATTGGCCCTAGGTGTGAATGGGAGTGTAAACAGATTTGTCCTAGAGGGATGGTGTCAAAAAGGGGCAAACAGTAATTGGTATAAACTGTTGTGGTGACCCTGCCTATCTGACTATGGCTACTAGGCAAGTTTATTTCATTAAACAAAATTTGACACTATCTGTATATTTATGTACCTAACTCTACCTACTCATGAATCTACCTTAAATATGCAGGAGTAGCAAAACCCTTGGTTTCCAATGGGAGGTTGGACGGAAGAAAGAAAAGCAGAGAAACCATTATGCTGTATTTATGTAAGGGATGGAGGCCTAACGGTATTTACAGTGCCCTCCAGAATAATTAGCACACTTGGTATATATGAGCAAAACAGGCTATGAAAACATGTCTTTGTTTATTCAATTCAATCCGATTCAGTTTTATATGTATAGAAATATGAATTTTTATATAGAAATGTTTCTCATGGTCTTTCATTCAAAATATACACAAAAATTTAACCTTTTTTTCAAGTAACATAATTGAAAGAAACATTAAATTCTCATTATGAAATGTTTTTTTTCCTCCAAAAATCTGTGCCACAATTATTGAAACTCATCATTCAATATTCTGTGCAGCCTCCCATTGACAAAATAACAGCTCTGAGTCGTCTCCTGTAATGCGAGATGAGATTGGTGAACTCATGGCACGGGATCTGAGACCATTCCTCCAGAATCTCTCCAGATCCTTCAGATTCTGAGGTCGACGTTTGTGGATCCTCCTCTTCAGCTCATCCTACACATATTTTCTATGGGGTTTAGGTCAGGGACTGTGATGGCCATGGCAAAACCTTTATTCTGAGGTGTGCATGGATCATTGTCCTGCTGGAAGGTCCAACCATGGCCCATTTTAAACTTCCTGGCAGTGGCTGTTAGGTTTTAATTTAATATCTGCTGGTATTTGATGGAGTCCATGGTACCATGTACCCTAACAAGATATCCAGGGCCTTTGGAAGAAAACCAGCCCCACAGCATCATAGATCCTCCACCATACTTCACAGTGGGTATGAGGTGCTTATCTTTCGGTCAATACCAAACCTACCTTTGATGTTTGTTGCCAAAAAGCTCTATTTTGGTCTCGTCTGACCATATAACCCGGTCCCATTGAAAGCTCAGTAACATTTGGCGAACTGTAGGAGCTTTAGTTCGTTGTTGATTGACAGCAGGGGCTTTTTTCCTGGCAACCCTCCCAAACAACTTGTGGGGATGTAGGTGGCGTCTGATGGTAGTTCTGGAGACTTTATGACTCATAGACTGAACTAACCTCTGCAATTCTGCAGCTGTAATCCTTGGAGATTCTTTTGCCAGTTGAACCATCCTCCTCACGGTGCGTGTGGGTCAATATACACACACATGTCCTCTACCAGGCTGATTCTTTACATCTCCTGTCGCTTTTAACTTCTTAATTATTGCCCTGATAGTGGAGATTATATCCATTTCCTGATTTGTACAGCTCAACAACTTTTCGTCGCACATCGTCACTCTGTTCTCGTGTCTTTCCCATAGTGATGAATGACTAAGGAAATTTGGTCTGTCACCTCACATTTATAAGTCATGGTTGACCATTTAAGAACTTCTAATCAAACAGGTGAACTTAATGTTTCCATGACTGGAATATACTTCAGTTAGATTAGAGGTGCCAGTAATTGTGGCATGCATATTTTGGAGAAAAATATTTATTTAATGTCAACATTTTTTTTCTTTCAATAATTTTACTTCAATGAAAAGGTAAGAAATTTGTGAATATTTTGGATGAAAGACCAAGAGGATAAATAGCAAATAGCTTTTTTCATAGCCTGTTTTTCCTCATATTCACTGAGGGTGCCAATAATTCTGGAGGACACTGTACCAACTAAAACAATTAGACCTTAAAAAAAATGAATCAAAGCCAAATTTGAATGTGAAGATTCCATGTTATTTTTTTAAAGATATTAATCTGAAAGAAAAATGAAAACAGTAAAGGAATAAGAATTCAGTGCTTTGCAAGCTCAGTAATTATAAAGATTAATAGGATCTTTAAGGGAGAATGAAGATTCTATGCCTTTTGATTTGAGTACAAGGATTATCCTGACTGACTATGAATGGGAAAGAGTGTTAGTTTGGCAACATTACCTTGTGATCCAGAGGAGTTACACAGCACAGTTTTTCTCTGTAACGCTCCGGTAGAAAGAAGAGCAGCATCCCCAACACAGGGTAAACTGTACCTGGGGTCAAATCCTTCTCCTTCCAGGGTCCTTATCATGAGCACAGAGTAAATATGTTTTTAGAAGTACACTTATTAGAAAAGAAATACCCCAAAACTATTACTTTCACTTTCATACAGTTACTACTAAAAATACACATTTAGGATTTAGAAATTTTAAAAGTATTTATAATCCATAATGTCAAAGCAACTTTTTTATGAATTATTATTATTTTTTAAATGTTTAATATGTAGATTTAGGCCCTGCCTTAAAGTGGAGCTCCTGATAGATATCTCTATACACAGGTGTATGGACTGGCGTTATAAGAGTAGCAAGGCTCCTTTACGGGCTGAATATCTTCTGATTGTGTAGTTAGCATCAACTACAGCCCTGTTCTTCCAGACTACAGTTTGAATCAAAATCAGGAAGGTTTTGTTTTGGTTGACTGGGTTTTCTTTTCACTCGCTGATTTTCATGTTCATTTAATTAAAGTTCTGTGTTTGCGTTAAGGTTTGGTGCCATTTTGCTTGATGAAAATTTGTCTGCCTAAATGAATTATACTTTTATTTATTTATTTATTTAATAATCTGTGCCAGCATTTATTTTTTAGGTTTTACTTTTGCTGATTAATAATAAATCTGTTTTTTTTTTTAATTATTGCTGCCCATCTTCATACAAGTCAGTGGTACATAACAGCCAGTGAGCATCAACTCAGCGATGTGGCAGCCTTGAATTTCCTGTGGTGGGCACATGCAAACATTGGACAGGACACAGAATAACTATCCAAGTCATGTTCCATTTCTTAGTGTTTTGCTCAGGAGCTCTGCTACAAATGTTTTTAAATAAATACCTATAATCTCTCATTTGGAGAGCTAGCCTTAATTTAATACTTTACAGAAGCATCCTTGGCAGTTATTACAGGGTTAAGCCTTCTTGGTGGAGTCTCTACATGCTTTCCATATCTGGTATTAGCATGGAGTTGGTTTTCACCAGGCATACAGTAGCAAATGAAGTCCCAGTAAGTCTCACTATACCACCACATTCCTTTATGATTCTCTCCCCTACATTGGCTTTTAGTCAGAAGTTTTTAATAGTGTCTGTCTAGCCATGCTACAACAAATAGTTGATTGATTGAGTATTTCTGAAATGTCTGTTCTACAAACGGGTTCTCCCATCACTGCAGAGGACTTCTGAATCTCTATTATTAAGGTGGTGATTGGGTTCTTGGTCACATCCCTTATACCTGGCTATAGACTTTGGCTGGACAGCTGGTTCCAGGAAAGGGTTTTGGTGTTTCAAAACTTCTTTCATTTTACAATGACGAGCCCACTCTCCTCCTGGGAACATTAAATGCTTTCAAAAGAGTTTTATATTTTTGTCCATACCTACAAAGGTTTAAGGTGACCTCCTATGACCTCATAGATTTGTTTTAGCAATGACCTGCACTGTGAATTGTGGGACACACAGGTGTGTGCCTTTCTAAACCATGACCACTCAAGTGAATTTGCCACAGATTGATTAAAAGATGTACTAAAGCTCAGTATGATGCGTCTTCGCCAAAGTTTAAAAATGGCTAAATGAGATTTCAGTTTTTGATTTTTAATAAACTTATCTAAATCTAAACTGCTAAATTCTGAGACAGCTTTTCACTTTGTCTTTAATAATTATTTTGTGTAATATTTAAAGAAAAATCAACCAAACCATGTTAAATTAACTTTAGCTTCACATACCGGTTAGAAAGCTGACCAACAGTCCCACCACTACAACTGTGGCTGAGTTGTGAGCACTGTACCACATGTAGGATAATGAATACAGAGCCTGAAGTCCACTGGGCCTACACAAACACAGCATTGGGTTATTTTATAAATCTCCAACTCCTAGGAAATTTTCATTTGTTCAATTTGCAGTAATGCTTGAAAGCTTTAGTCCTAAAAGTAGGCCAAATGAAACAAGGGAATATTCATTCATTCAGTTACCAAACCACTTAATCTTTGCAGGGTTGCGAGAAGGCTGTGAACTGCTCCATGAACCACTCCAGGGAGTCCAGTACAGGGACAAGACATGCACAATCACTCATACACTCACACCAAGGATCAATTCGGAACAGCCAATTAGCCAAATGTGCCTTTGGATTGTGGGATGGAACCAGAGAGCCCACTCCACTCCAACGCAGGAGAAATACACAAACTCTACACAGGAATACCCTCATGGGACTTGAACCCACGACATTCGTGCTGTGTGGCAGACGTGCTAATTTCTATGCCACAGTGCCACCCAAGAAAAACATATTCTAATTTATATTTAGGAGAGAAAAATTCACTTACGGCATCTAAAAATATGTAATTGTTTTTTCAGACCTTCTTGTGCAGTTATAACTGAAGGATTGTAGTGACTGTTGATCAGTCCTGCACATGGAATCAGAGGGATTTAAGTCCACTACTCCATACAGAACAGCTTCAAATTTGGGATGTTAGTGGGTTTCCTTACATGAACTGCTCACACGACATTTTTATTTGTTTAAAAACAGGACTTTAACTCCAAAATGACTCTAGTTAGAGTAATGCTGTGTTGTGAGTTATGTTTTGAGCTGTAAAGATTATGCTGAGAGATTCTTATTCTTGTATTATATCAAGGCATTTCCTATTTAGGCATTAAACTAACTCATCTGATAGTCATCATATTAAGTAAAAAGACCAGACCTTCATATGAATGTCTAATTCTAGAGGTTCACATACTTTTATTAATATTTATAAGCAAAATTATCTTAGAAATATTGCATTTGAAAGAAAACAATATTTGATGATTTCCATGAATTAATGTTAATGATAAGACTGTCATATTTGTTTAATTTCATTTTCTTTGTCTACGTACAAATCAGATGTTCTATATTTATTTGAAAATATAGAAATTTCTGAAGGGTTAACAAACTTTGACTACAGTTTTTCTGTTTGTTTTTTAACTCTTAGCAACAGGGTGCAGAAATGCACACATTGTGGATTAGCACTTAGAGCTGGCGACCGAGACTCCCTGAGCTGCTTAAGCTCCTGTCACATATTGATTTAGCCAGGTTATGCAAATGAGAAATTTGGCAGCTATGCTGGCATATGTGGAATAAGTTATGGGTAAGTTTTGGGTAAGTTAACAGTACGTTGGTATAAGTCGTAGTACGGTGAGGTTGTGGAAAAATTTTTGCATGCACAAAATTTGAGGTATGCTGGTGTATGGCTCATATGTTCCGCATATGCTGACCATAAGTTGTAGGTAAGTTATGCGACCGTTCACACATTATTTGTAGGTTACACATAAGTTGAATATAATGACTAGCGTACTTTGAACCTACATATAACTTGTACCAATGAATGCCTAGTGTGTTGGCAGCGTTTAGAGCTGAAGTCGGCAAAACGCAGCCCTGGTGCCGCATGCAGCATCTCTGCTGTGGCTCCCGTGGGCTTATGTTTCCGCCAAACAAGTGACTCCTTTTGACCCTTGGTAAGTTAGCAAAGGATTATACGAAGAAAAAAGGTTTCTGAAGAAAAAGGAACGTTGAATGCATCGTGAACAGATTCATTTGCTTTCACTGCTGACAAAACTGTTTACAGGCATCCTTAATGTGTGGTGAGAAATTAGAATTAGAAATTAGATTAGAAAGATTTAAAATAGAAAGAACAATCAAACGTTGAAGACATTTCCAGAATAAAGTTACGTTCATTATGGAATGAAGTATTGCGATCTCTGGTTGCACACCGAAATCCGGTGGCTGTCCAGAGTGGAGGTGCTGAAACGGTTTGCTGTGTGCCTGGGACACAAAAACTTTTCTGGAAAGCAAAGGGGAAAGGAAGCACAACCCTGCAGATGCTGGAGGAGGTTTTGGCATTTGAGCACAAAATGACATTGCCAGAGATGTACAGAGAGGTACGCTGCTTCACTTTTCCTCTTTGTGTTTGATACACTGAGTGCCATTCCAGACACTTACATAAACATTAAAAATTGCATTTGGAGTCCTGAAGATCTTTGGACCCACATACTTGTGTCTGCAGGTTTTTTCCATTATGAACTACACCACCACTTTTGTCTAAAAGGATTCCTAATAAAAAGTAGTAAAAATTTACTGAACAATACTATTGTAGGCAATGAGAACCAAAAAATCATTCCGACAAGTATACTGAGGTAAAAGTATGGATAATAAAGAAAAACACAGAAAATACCAATTTTTCAAAAAAATTAAATGGTGTCGCAAATGTAATTTTTTTTTATTATTAATTAAAAAAATACAGTAAACTTATACTACTTTAAAAAATGATAAATCAGAAACCAAGTACTATTCAAGTATTTATTTCATGTAATATTGGATCAAATTGATGAGAATAAGTAAACAAACAATATATTAATAACAAAAATAACAGTCTCTTTTGTGAAATAAAAAAGTCAAAATTTAGTGTGGTTACCCTTTACTTTGATTATAGCATTTAATCTTTCAGCCATAGTTATCCATATGGTCTGAAGTTGTCAAAAAATGTGACAACTTTCAATTTTTCTGAAAAATTGGTATTTTGTGTTTTTGTTTATTATCCATACTTTTACCTCAATATACTTGTCGGAATAATTTTTTGGTCCTCACTGCCTGCAATAGCATTGTTCCATATATTTTCACGAAAAAATTATAGAGAAGTTATTTTTTACTTCTTTTTATTAGGAGCCCTTTCAGACAACATTGGTGGTGCATAATCTGTACTGCCCACCGCACCTCTCACAGTTGAGAGCTTCAGAATCAGAACCTGAAAAGGTGCGCACTACTTGCAATCGTGCGTGAAACTGAAAGCGACAGCTTACAACCCTCATATGGTGATGCTGTGCAGTGAAGTTCAGGAGCAGAAATCATATTATCCAGGTGAAAGAAATAATTTAATGAGCTATTATTTTAAAAATATCTATTTTTATATCAGACCCTGAATGTATGCCACGTGAGAAAATTAAGGAATGATGGCACACTGAAATTGACAACATATAAACGTATAATTTTTTGTTTTGCTGAATATTCTGCTGCTGTAAGATTTTACAATGCCGGGGAACTATCATTTCTTCGGCATGATGGTGATATTGAACCTTTAGAGGTCACATGATCGATCATTGGGGATACACTGCTCCATATGTTAGATTATCATTGGTCATACATTGCGAAAGCTGGCAACACTAGGTTGCTATTAATACAGGTAACGAGTGGAGGACAGAGGAGCCTCTTAAAGAAGGTTACAGGTCTGTGAGAGCCAGAAATCCTGCTTTTTTTGTAGGTGACCAAATACTTATTTTACCGAGAAATTTACCAATTAATTTATTAAAAATCCTACAATGTGATTTCCTGGATTCTTTCCCCCCATTCTGTCTCTCATAGTTGAAACATACCTGTGATGAAAATTGGAGACCTCTTTCATCTTTTAAGTGGAAAAACTTGCACAATTGGTGGCTGACTAAATACTTTTTTGCCCCACTGTGTGTATATGTATGTCTATGTGTATGTATATACACACACACAATATATATATATATATATATATATATATACACACACACACAAACACACATACA